>CM042333.1:24325705-24468205 GCA_023566125.1 Zingel zingel
TTCCTGTGAGAGTTCACTGGCTCACCAAACAGAAACATTTTTAACTTCTGCAATCAATATGAGTGGGTGCGTGCATTCGTACTGTGTGTGTGTGTGTGTGTGTGTGTGTGTGTGTGTGTGTGTGTGTGTGTGTGTGTGTGTGTGTGTGTGATGAATGGCCAAGCTCTTAATGTTCTCAACCACTCTGTGGACTAACTAGACTATTTAATCACCCTCTCTCATCCCCCCTCCTCCCCCTCCTCTCTGTTTCTGCCTCTCTGCCAAAGCTGAGTGTACTGCTGAGGTTAGACAACACTTATTGTACAATGCATTACCCCTGTGTTTGTGTGTGTTTGTGTGTGTGTGTGTGTGTGTGTGAGTGTGTGTGTGTGTGTGTGTGTGTGTGTGTGTGTGTGTGTCTGTGTGTGTGTGTGTGTGTGTGTGTGTCTGTGTGTGTGTGTGTGAGAGAGAGAGAGAGAGAGAGAGAGAGAGAGAGAGAGAGAGAGTGTATGTGTGAGCATTAGTAATGCATCAGTCAGTGTCCAGCCTGCTGGCTCGTACACCTGTCGGCTCGTTATGGAGCACAGGAACAGATAGAGGTGACACACGGAGCATAAATCTAACACACACACACACACACACACACACACACACACACACACACACACACACATGTGCTGCACTCAAACACACCTACATGCATCCTTGTTATACTTGTGTTGACCTACACTCACTCTCTAACTTCCCTCCCCCCCCCATCGGTGCTAATTGCCTGAGTGCAGCTATTACGTTAACTTTCACGTTTAAGTGTGACACTTACAATAACCCTTTTCCTAATGAGGTTCAACAAGCACTGCTCACAAATTACTCTTTTACCGAGACCTTATAACATAGTGGACATTGGCGATATAGCTCACACACACACACACACACACACACACACGCACACGCACACGCACACGCACACACACACCTTGAGGACTGCACCTGCCATCTACCTGTAACTGGAAGTTGGCACGCGATGCGATGGCTTTGTGGCGTGTGCGATGTGAGTTTGTGTGTAAATAGGTGTGTGTGCATGTGTGTGTGAGTGTGCCTACAGCAGTAATGAGCACTGGGCTATGGGATGCCCAAAGGCAAGGTTCCCTAACAGGGTTAGACTCAAGGACTTCTGGAACTGATCCACGCGCCCACCTACAGTACACACAAATAAAACATATTGGACCAGCAGCCTGCCAGCTGATCCAGCACCATTAAACAATGTGAGGAAACACTTTTTGTACATTGCTCCCATCCGTTGTGTTTTTTCTGGTTTTGTCTCTCTTCTCTCTGTCTTGTATACACACACACACACACACACACACACACACACACACACACACACACACACACACACACACACACACACTCGTGAAACACCCTCTATTCGTCCCCAAACGAATGTGAGATTCACGCTTCACTAGCAAAGACTCTCAGAGTGTAGGTTATTAATGAGAGCATGTCCTAACAACATTACAGAGCTACACTGCCCCATGTAGGAGAGGAGAGGAGAGGAGAGGAGAGGAGAGGAGAGGAGAGGAGAGGAGAGGAGAGGAGAGGAGGAGAGAGGAGAGGAGAGGAGAGGAGAGGAGAGAGAAGTGGTAGAAGAAATGAGAGGAGAAAAAGAAAAGAAGAAATCAGAAAATAGGAGGTGTAGACAAGAACAGGAAAGGAGAGGAGAAAGATGGATGAGAGGAGAAAGACAGGAAAAAGAAGAGGAAAATGAGGTAAAAGAGAAATGCGAATAGAGGAGGAGATGAGAGGACATGAGGACAGGAAAAAGAGACGGAGAGAAAAGCAGAGGAGAGAAGAAAAAAGATATAATTGAGAGACAAGAGTAGAGAATAAAGGGAGAAGGAAAAGGGGTAAGGATGAGAGGAGATTACTAAGAAAACTAATAGAAAAGAAGAAGAAAATGAGGTAGAGGTAGAAGAGAGGAGAAAAAGAAGAAAGGACAAGAGGGGGGAGATGGGAGGAGACAAGAAGGGGAGAATAGATTGGGAGGTGGAGACAAACAAAGGACAGGAGAGATGGAGACAGGGGGACATGACGAGACAAAGTAAAGAGTATAGAGGAAATAAGAAAGGAGAGTGGAAAAGAAGAGTAGAGGATATGAAAAGAGAAAAGAGGAGAGATCAATAGAGGAGGAAGGAGGGGATAAGGTGAGGAGAGGAGAAAAGAAAGAGGATAAATCAAGAGAGGAGGAAGAAGGGGGTAGGGTGAAGAAAGGGGAAGACATAAAAGAGGAGTATAAATGAGAAAAGAGGAGAAATAAGAGAGGAAAGGAGAGGGGGAGATGAAAATGAGAAAATAGGAGGGAGGTGGAGGATGCAAAAACACCCTCACCTCAGTGAGCGTACTATTTGGATCACCCTGTTGCATTACAACGGTTATATTGGAAAAGGCATGATGGATGTGCTGTACACTGCTGAGGAGACACTGCCATCTAGTGATTGGTACCTCAAACTCTCTCATCCAGTGGAAACTATTGAGCCCTGCACTCTCGTGTCACACTCACTCTCACCTGCACAAATTGTAATGCATAAACATCCTCCTCCCTGCCGCTTCACACTCAAACAATTTGCTGCTCACGGTCATTTTTCACCCAGCTCGTGCGTCATTATGGAGGCAACATGTGCCGTCACACAAACTGAACGCAAAAAGATATTTAGAATTGATAGCCAGTCTTGTGAGCCTTGCTGAGCGTGTGTGTGTGTGTGTGTGTGTGTGTGTGTGTGTGTGTGTGTGTGTGCTGCTTGGCTTTTGTTGTGTACTGTAAGTGATCTGGGGAGCGTTATGGGAGTAGAGCGATAAGCCTGGTGTCACTGGTGTCTAATCATACTCCATGTTCCTTATCGGCTCTGGGCTCAGGAGACGGAATGAACTGTGTAGATGGGGAAGAAGAAGAGGAGGAAGAGAGGGAGGAGGAGGAGGAGGAGAGGGAAAGGTGGATACGGTGGGAACTAGACATGGAGGGAAAAGGGGAGAGCAAGAGGCGATAGGGGAATAGAGATGAGGAGGAGAAAAAGTGAAGGATGAGAGAGGTGAGGGGAGAGTAGAGGACATGAGAGAGGAAGGAGTTGAGATTCAAGGGTCTGCTGCACTAAAAGCATATAAAGAACCAGTGCCAAGTCCCGTGCCCTGACTCACCTCCCCACCCACACAGCACAAACCCACCTTGTCTTAGTGGATCCGCTTCTTCAATGCAACTTCCTACTGCATGCATGTGAGGGTATGTAGCCTGTGTGTGTGTGTGTGTGTGTGTGTGTGTGTGTGTGTGTGTGTGTGTGTGTGTGTGTGTGTGTGTGTGTGTGTGTGTGTGTGTGTGTGCGTGTCGGGGTTATCAGGAGTGCTAAGGATGGGTGGTAATTGAATAATGACAGTAACGCCTTTGATGGATTACCTGTCACTCTTCCCTCTTCTCCCCCTCCATCACTGTCATCCCTCTCTTCTCTGCCGCTCTCGCCTCGCAACCTCCGGTCAAATTGTCTTCAGTCCTGTGCCGTCACCCGTGTCAGCGGAGATAAAGACACCCACAAACACGCAAGATGACACGCCTGCACAGATTCAAACACAAATCTTCCCAACAAACATGCATCCTCACACACTTCTGTATGTAGACATATTGGCATCCACAAGGACTGGAATAAGTATTCAGTACCTTTACTTAAGTTTAAGGGTTAATGATCAAGTATTTGCAGCAAATGTAGGCTACAAAAGTGCTCTATATTTAAAATGGCCCCTTTCAGAGTGTTATATTCTACTATTGGACTATTTTAGTCAGTAGTGAAACAAGTGTTCAGATCCTTTACTTAAGCAATACTACACGGAAAATACCCCATTACAAATAAAGGCCTGCATTAAGAAGTACCGAAAGTATCAAAAGTTTAAGTACTTTATGCAGAATAGCATTATACTATATTAGTAGATTGTTATCAGTGATGCATTAAATTATGAGCAGCATTTTACTTGTGTAATCTTTCAATGTGGAGCCAATTTGAACTACTTAATGGGTACTTAAGTCTATAGCAATGAGTCATATTTTGCAAGTTGATCATTTACTTTATTTGAAAAATTTGCTTGAGTGAATAGTAGGCTAACAATCAATGTCAGATAAATGTAAAATGTATAATATTTCATTTTGAAAAAGTAGGAGTAGTAGAAGTTAAATGGCATAAAGTGTTAATATTTAATGTACCGGTACCAAACATTTTACTTACAGTATCATATTCATATTTCATAGGTTAGCCATATGTTTAGTTAAATCTCAATACACCGCTGCAGAAGTAAAAAAAAAAAAAAATGTTCGTGTTTGAATTGCAGTGCAGTAGAAGTGTAGAGGGGCATAAAATGAAAATACATCAAAGTACAGTTTTTAGGTCAAAATATGTTTATTTCATGTATTATTTTGCCAGTTCATTTAGATTAAGTTTAGACTAGATTAGGTTATTACAGTGCTATCAATTTGGTGGAGGTCTATGGTTTTTTTGATCTCTCAAACTATCTTATTTCACTTCTGTGATCTGTTTTTATGCTGTTTATGTAAGTGCAAATTTATTAAATTACTAGTTAATTTCCACCAGTGGTATATCGGCACACTTTCCTCTCTTACAAACCACTCATGGTTGAGAAGGCTGTACTGATGCCACATTAGTTGTTTTTATTTGTGCATTACAGCAAAATGGCCAGCAAGAGAGCTGAGGATTGGGAGTGATTGCAGCACTCTGCTGCAATGCAGTTTAATCTACAGTATCTGCTCGCTGCTAAATGGTACTCCGTCACAGCCACAGACTTCTTCTAAAGGATTAATGTTGTAAAAGAGGTGAAGCAGTGCCAGCAGGGCCATTTGGTGCATGCTCAGTAGAGATTTGTCTCTTAGTGGGGACCACCTATGATGATTTGGTGTCCCTGATTCACCTGTCTACCTGGGAGGTGCCTCTCTCCACCTGAGTGAGCACCTGAGTCTCTGTATGCAGGTCTTTGTGTGTGTGTGACCTTCCTTTTTTTCTATTTCTCTACGTCCTAATTCCTCCCCTCGTTCTCTCCTTCCAGCATACAACCTATTTCTGAGTGAATGTGTGTGTGTGTGTGTGTGAGGCAGAAAGACTGAGAGCGAGAAAAGAGAGTGTGAGATGGACCGAGAGAGATGATTTCAAGCATAATTCATTTCCACACAGATATCATGTAGCTGTTTCAGGATATTTAGAAGTCGGCTCAAAAGTACTAGAGAGGATTATTTCTTTATCATCATTCATTTAATTGGTTGAAAAAAAGAGAAGGTTTGCAACACTACACATTCAAGCTATAAGGAGTATTTACATAATTTGAAGCCTGTCAGACAACAGCAGAAACAACACCAATAGTACAAACCAAAGTTGAATTAGTACAACAGATATGCCTTTCACCTTTTGCAAATGCGGTGACAAATATTGCTTCTCTCAATATTCGTGGCATATTTTATTATGTTTTTTTTGTTTTTTGCCATCAGGAGCCAAAATGTAACGTAATGTAATGTAATGGTGATTAAATGTGACAGGATTTTATTTTAAAAAAGAAGACGTTGGGTTTCTTTTTCAAAACAGAGTCCAGCAAAAGCATGCCATAGCCTCAGCAAGATTGTAAATATCCTGTATTTGTATCTGTTGTATTAGTTCTAACTCGTTGGATGTCTTTAAGTACAATGAGGCCAAAAAACACAATTTGGCGAGGAGAACTTCATCCGGTTTATCAGTTTATTGCCAAGCTCTGTGGTGCAGAACGTGAAAATAATAAAGATATAGACTCAACTTAAGCCCAGAACAGTCCATACGTTTTACAGTACACAATTCTGAAGGTCAAGTGAGGCTTTAAACATGCTGATGATCTAACCGTGATTCTTTAATTACCCTTCCTTGAATATCTCATAATCACCATTTCTTCATAGTGTAGTATTCAGTAATACTCTTCTTTGTGACAATCTTCCTGTTAGTAACTTCTGTCATTATCAATGTCTCGCCATTGGTATCTTAAAATATAAATGATAAATTGGAGAAAAACGTATTCCACATACTGTATGCCTTTATGTGTTGAAGCAAGACAGACAAAGTAGGTATTGGAGAGCACATTTTGGGAGTTTTGGTTGATGCAAATGTTTTAACAGATGAGAAAATTATCAAAGCTTTAAAAAGAAAAAAAAATAGACTCACTCAGGGGTCACTGGTGGAAGCCTAAGCCCTAATCCAGTTTCTCCTAACTGTATAGTGTAACAATACACTGTGAGCTGGCATAGTCCGGTCCACCATACCAGACGTGAGAAAGCAGTGATCCAAAGTCCTAAGCTATACAAGCCATGGGAAAGCAGCAATCCTATCAACACACTAAGACATAGGCACATAAACTTACACACACTTTTTCTCACTTACACACAAACAGTATGATATGCCAGACTGCCAATTAGGGCAATAATGGCTGTGGGAAAAAGGTTTATACTTACACACACACACACACACACACACACACACACACACACACACACACACACACACACACACACACACACACACACACGTACAGTAACTGAGACCTCTAAGCTCAAAGTTAATAGCACCCTAGTTGTTCAGTGCCAGAGACAGACCCTGTGGGGGGTGTATGGGTGATACTGACACTTAGGCTAATGCAACAAGAAGGACACAATTTGCTGACAAACATACATTTAACAGGACAGTTTTTGTATGTATAAATCAATATTGGGGGTGATTTTATATGGTTATGGGGTATTTGCACTAAAAATCTTTATCAAACCCCTCTTAAAAAAAAAAAAGAGACACCATCTGTCATTAACATAAGAACTACAACTCTTTTAACCTGCAAGTGAAGCACTAGGTTGGAGGAGGAGATGGGGCATAATGATATAGAGAATGGGTGGGGAAATGCTGGGAGAAAACAAACACAAGAAGCAAAGCATAGAAAAGGAGAGATGGCAAGATGGAGTGGCAGAGGGACACAGATGGCAGCAAGGAGAGGCAGAAAGGGAGGACGGAGACAGTGGTAGGGGGTGGATGTTGACACGGTGGATGTCTTCCTCCGGCTCCATCAGCAGAAGCCTGTTGGAGGGAAAGCGCAATAATGAGAACAGCTGCAGTGGATACACAGACAAATCAAAGGAAAACACACTCCTCCAGCCACTTGCTTCATCAGCAAATCCACATAAACACACTTTTACACACAAGCAAAAAGATACCATCACTCTTACCCTCACACTCGAAGGCTTGCAGCATGGTGGTGTAAGTAGGGCCCAGCCAAGAGGTGTAGCTACCCAGAACCCTCTGCAAGTGGTGGGTGGCATCATTGAAGAGCAGATCGGATTCGCCGTAGCCTGCTGAGCTGAACAGACGGAAGCCCTCTGTGGCGTTGCCAAATGCATTCTGCAGGAAAGAGAAGGTGCGTGACAGGACTTAATGCATAAGGGCATGGATGTGTGTCAGCATGCTCTGTGTACATGTGTGTGTGTTTTTTTGGTTTGGGTGAGCGTGTAGCCAGGGGATCAGAATAGGACGTATCAGTCATCCCGGCCTCTCCCACACACACACACAGTAAGGAAGAAGGATGACAGTTTAGCAGATACCTGCGCTCTGAGATGTGCTGATCCATAAACCAGACACCACAGAGATATGAGACAGAAATAAACACATATGTCTGGAGAATAACACACACACACTCGCACACGGCTGATGCAATTTCTGTCTGCACCCACCTGTAAACGTTCCAGGTACTTCCAGACGCGACACTTGTCCTCCATGCGCACCACCACAGCGTTAGTGGGGACAGCTGCCAGGTGGCATCGGTCAAACTCATCCAGACCTGCCTCGGTTCCATCTGGGCACAGCAGCTTCAGGTCCTCTAGCTCCAGATCCAGGGCCCAGGACTCCTGGTTCTTACCTAAGCAGCAGAGGAGAGAAGGTGTGTCAGATTTTATTTCAAGTCCAGTCATTTTCAATGGAGAAACAACACAATATTCAACCTAAAAATGAAAATTTGACTAATAACTAATAAAGTATAAAAAATAAATTGACCACCAGCTATAAACCTCATCCCCCGATGTAGGCAGGCCTATCAAGCTTTGGATTTGTCCACATGCCGAACCACTGTGCATGAGGCTTTGTTAAGAACTATTTTGTGTATGTCAAGAGTTGGTGTTGGTGTTATTCTTAGGATTCTCCAAATCCCAAAAAACAAGAAAAAAAAGTGTAAGGAATGGATTACACAGTATGTTCGTAATCTTCTTATCTTACTTAAACTATCTTACTTAGCATACAAATTGTTGTTTTAGCATACAAATTAGCACTATCAAATTACACTAGCTAGCTACAGTACAGCTTATTAAATCTGCCTATGATGAGAATGTAGACTTTATATTTTGAATATTTCACATTTTAATTTTGAGACATTTGGTTGGCCACCTTAGAATTTAAAAAGCACACAAAAACCCCATTTAGCCATACAAATAAAGGCAAAACATAGACCACCTTGAAGCTACTTTCTCCCTTTCTAGAGAAACAGCACAAACCTCCTGTGTTTTCTTGGCCTCCGTTAATTGGTCTGACTCGGGACATTTCTGAACCATATGAGAAAGCATGCTTCGTTAAACAGCTCATTTTACAGTGTTTGTGGAGCCAGCGTTAAACTGCTTCTTCTACCAGCAGAGTCTGTGTAACGTGACTTTGATAATGATCACCATTAATTTTGGATGTTGCCCAAAGCGGAGGAGCAGATGCAGCAAACAAAGAATTAGGGCATTTTCTAGCTGGACAAAATGTTTGATCCACTGTCTGTATTGATATCTCTTTCTCACTTATGTTCTCTTTTATTTAACTGTTATCTATCTGTCAGTTTGTCTATCTCTGTCTGACAAACACACATCATGTTCCATATAAACTGTGCAATCTATTCGTTGTATTCTGGATTTCACACAATGTAAAGGAAAATTGTGAAACACTGACATCCTGTGTCTTGACACAGACAAGCACTTTCTCTCTCTGCTGGCCCCAAATAACCTCATCATAAATCATTTAAATTCTAAAATTATATAATTATATAACCAATGGTGTAGTCTCTAAAATGCACATCCATCTCACCGTCCAAATTTTCAAAGATTGTTGTGTGTTTGACAAAGGCCACATCCCCGAGGTTCTCCGCCACACACCTGAAAGAAAAACATAAAACAAACGAATAATCAAATAATCAGACACATTTCAAATATAAATAGATGAATAAAGTGGAACTCAGCACACTTAGGAATGTGTTTTCTGTAACAGCATGACTCTGGAGACCATGAATAAATTCCCTCTGCCGCCTATTGTTACACTTCAAGATTTAATAACAGCCCTTGTAGCCCTTTTTATTCTCATCTCAAACACTTAACTGCTACGCCAAAGGCTGTTTTACTGAGCAAAACCACACTGTAAGACACAGTAATATATATGTGTATCAAATCATTTTCACATGCAGGCATTGAGTGAAACTCACATTAAAAGTTCTGTTTGCAGTCTGTTTTAATGAATGTTATGTATATATTTTATGTCTTCTGACTAAAACACTCACTCAGGTCATTCCTCATTCATCAATGTGTTATTACCATCATCACTATATTAGCATTTTTTCCCCAGAACTGATTAGCTTAGCAACTAAACAGATCAACTGCTCCTGAGTGTATCCAAAACAAAGCGTAAGCTCAAAGGGGACCGTGCCTTTGCTGTGGCAGCTCCTAAACTGTGGAGCAATCTGCCTCTGCCCATTAGACAGGCCTCTTCACTGGCTGTTTTTACATCCCTCCTTATAAACCCACCTCTTCTCCTTGGCCTATGACAGCTGTTTTCTCATGTTTTATGTCTCTTAATTTGTATTTTATGCCTGTGTGAGTTTTGTATTTTATGCCTTTTATTTATTCTTCCGAACAGCACTTTGGTCAACTTTGTTTGTTTTAAAGTGCTCTATAAATAAAGTTTGATTGATTGAGAACAGGGCGCTTTCATTACTAGGTTGCCTTAATGGAGACAGCAGGCTGTACTAGATATAAAGTAGGGTACAACAACTACTTCACCTCTGGATTCCATTAGCATATTATTTCCCCATGTTATTAGTGTCAGTGTTGTACCTCAGCGCCCCTGCCTCTCCGTAGTGCCTCTCTCGGTGGTTGTTGGCACAGATGTGCCTGTCGTTGTCGTCTCCTATACAGGCCTCGCACAGGTTCTTGGGGTTGATGCCTCTCGGGTCGTGCTGGACGTCCTTGACACCCGGCACACAGCTGTAACCGAAGAAGTTGCCGATGGCTGGTGAAAAAGACAAATAACTAGTTAGAAGAAGTATAGGAAAGGTTAAAGTAGGATAATTCATTTTAATTAAAAAGCCATTCCTGCAATTAGCCACTACAAGTGTACTCTCAAAAAGAAGGGTTAAACTAAAGTTAACCCTTTGAGCCGAAAACGTTGAAGTGATTAATCAATATATATAAAATTATTTTGGAACAATTTTGATAATTGATTGAAAAACAACGTTTTTTTTAAGTTTCAGCTTCTAACTTTTGTTATGTGTTTGTTGGTTTGGATTGCACCTTGGCTTTAGGAAATTGTAACTGCAACTTTACACATTTCATATACCAAATTTTATTTTGAAAAATAAATTTGCAGCTTTATTGATAATGAAAATACTCCTTAGTTACATTAGTTGGGGTCTTCAAATTGCAATTGGTAATAATCTGTTGGATTTTTTTAACGATTAATGTAATTGATAATTGTCTTATAAGGTGTTTTTATTTTGTCTTATTTTGTAGTGTTGTATCTAGTGTTAACTGAGACGTCAATGCATGCTTCCATATAAAGAACATAAGAACCAGACTGGAAATAACACTGTAAGGTAGCATTTTTAAAAGTAATTTGACATATATATTTGACATATTTATTTCCTTTTTCTTTTTGTCAACAAATAACGGTAATTTCTCAAAACTTTTGAATACTGCTACCCTGCAGCTCTCAGCCCCAAACACATTTGTTCCTACTGAGGATGTAAAACTTTAAAAATGGGTTGCAAACTAATAAAACTCGAGTAATGTTGCTGTATTACTGTAACATTCAGCTGACCATTTTCAGATGCAGATTAATACATATTTGGTAGCAAGACTCAAAATAAACTACAGTGCTGATGTTTATCATGTCAAAGGAACATGTCACCCCGTGCAACACTGTGGTTTGGCATTTATGTGCTTTAAATAGTTTCTGAACAAGAATGGAGCTCTGTGGCAAAGATGATTAAGATACATAATTTAAATACAAAGACAATATTTGTTAAGTGGGATCAATTCATTGTTGGTTTCATGGGATTTGTTGACAATAAGAAAACTAAAATACATATTGCTGGCCTTATGCTTCGAAAGATATTCATCTTCTCTATCTTTCTTCCTTCTCCCCCTCTTGAGGAAACTACGATCTTCCAATATGTCTTTCTCTTCATCGTTACACCCCCCACACACGCACGCACATACATACATACACACACACACACACACACACACACACACACACACACACATGCGCGCGCGCACACACACACACACACACACACACACACACACACACACACACACACACACTCACACATTTACAGAGACAGATGCACTGTTCTCTAACTGACTCTTCTCCTCTTACCTCCAGTCTCCTTTATCCCTGCACTCTTCGTTCCACATCACTACTTCATCCTTCCTCCCTCTGAACCTCTCATATAGCTTCCACACATCAACACACATAGACAGAGACACACAGACACAAAGACACACACACACACACACACACACACACACACACACACACACACACACACACACACACACACACTCACACACATTTACAGAGACAGATGCACTGTTCTCTAACTGACTCTTCTCCTCTTACCTCCAGTCTCCTTCATCCCTACACACACACACACACACACACACACACTTATACATCGCCTCACCTTTCCTGCCTCAATCTGCCCCTATTCCTGTGCCGCTCTGTCTCACCTTTGGGGAAGTTGCACTGCTCCCCTATGCTGATCTGGGAAGTGTTGACCAGGTAGCCAATAGGAACAGTCCACCCCACTGTGGTGCGAATTCCGGGGTGACAGGAGCTGCGCTCGTGCATCTCCAGCAGGGAAAGGTCTGAGGAGGAGCGACGTGCCATCGCCACCACGTAGTAGTTCAAACCATCTGGAGGGAGGGTTTGGGAGAAAAAAACAGCAGGGAGGGAAAGCAAGTGGGAATAATTTGTCAGATCAGGGGAACATGGGGGGGAAAGTAAGAACATGTTTAATAAAGGTATAAGACACAAATAATAATATTGTGTCCACACACTGTATATGTGGCTCTAGCAACCTGAACATACTTATTTGGGTATAACCATGTTCAGTGACTTACATTAGTTAATCTGCTGAGACTTCTGTGCTTTCCTTTATTACCTGCTGTAAAGGTCAAACCTGTGACTTACCTACTCCATTGTGGGACTCTCCTGCAGCCAGCTCAAGGCCGTGGCAGAAGCCAGCAGCATAGATGTCATCTGCAAATATGGAGGCAGCATCTGCTGTCCCATTCTGACAAAAACACATTTATTTTGTTAATGTCAAATGACAAAAGGATGCTCGGTTAGTCCAAATTGTCTGACAAAAAATACAGAAGCTGCTTGTTTTGTTTGTTCAATGCAGCTGGAACATTTCACATGACATGTATCTGAATTTGAGTAATTAATGAAGGTGAAAATAGTCATAGTTAATATACTGCAAACTGGTTAATCCTCTTTCCCACCCATTTTTCTTCAGGTACCTTGATTTTGTTTATACAGTCTCTGGTGTTCAGGCCACGGACACATTGCAAAGTTCCTCTTATATTCTGAGCTGTGGCGTTCCCGGCCAAATCCAGACACTTCTGCTCTTCAGCGTCCGACAATACACACCAGGATACTAAACAAAACAGTGGGAAAGAGTTGCAAATTAAGTGAAAATTAAATGCTGGAGAACATATAGTGCACCTGCAAATGTTTCATAACTACACCCCAAACTGCAAATCATGTAATACATCACTTTAAACATGCACCTAAGTTATAGTTAATGACAAGTCTATTCAAAAAAAAATTCAACTACAAATAGTCTTAAATTGACGTTCTTTTGTACCTGTTGTTTTTTTATTGGAGACACAGCTGACATACAGAAGAGGCAGAAGGAGGAGGAAAGCTACAGGCAGTCTTCTCTCTAGACGCTCCATGTCGGCTCTGGTAGGCAACCTGCTTGGGACAATCTCTCTAATACAACAGAGATGAGGAGGAGCAGGTGGATTTCATTGGGGCAAAAAAAATCACTCAGCTACCCCCTCCCTCTCTTGTAACCTGGTCTTGAGACAGAAAGAGAGAAACAGGGGGTGAGAGGGCAAAAGGTGGGAGAATAAGGCAGGTAGGCTGGATGTAGAAAGAAGAAAACATTACATTATTCCTCTATCCCGTCCTCTTAAAAGTCAAAGTCCTCAGTGTATAATCCTTCCTCCATCTCATGATAGCAGTATAGCGTTTCCTCCTCCAATTATCCACTGAGACTTATCCCCACTGGAGAAGATAGTGTTAGACACACGTAGGCTCGGAGCAGTTCAGGTCACCTGGCACAGAGTGTTGACCCAGGGTCTTTGATTAAAAAAGCTTCGGACAATGTGTCTCTGTGTTGGAGCCGTGCTCATGGAGAATAGATACTGGCTGGGTCTTGCTCCAACTCACTGGAGACTAAAGCCCCAGGTAAGCAAGAACAAACAGCACTTGCTATTGTTCGCAGCCACAGGACCCAGTGGAGGGAATACATATCTGCTACTTGATACATTTCTCCTTTTTCTCTCTTTAGACACACACACACACTCACTCACTCTCACACACACACAGAGGTAAAGTTTGTTGAACAAAATGAACTTATCTGAAATCTTCTGGACGTTCTTTTAGTTGCAGTGTTATGCAATGACAGATCTGCATGATTGCTTGGGCGATAAAGAGTCATCTTAGTTTTCATTAAGTTTTTTAGAGAAGGAGAGCTCTTTTTTTGGGGGGGGGGGGTGGTATTTGATCCTCAGCATGCATGGGTGAAGGGACAAGGAAGCACACAGGTTGTTTTTTTTTCTTTTTTAATCAAGCAGTCAAATAGTATACATAATGAAATACAGTGGGAGCAAACAGGGGTGGTTAACCACCCAAATAACACTTCTTGGTTCACAATCAATTTTGTTTAGTAGATGAGGATCTGAAAACCAGCCTCACTCCATAAATAGATGGCATTTGCTGTGTGAAACAGCACCAGTGCTGGTTTCCCCTAAAAATAAATGTTTAATTTCACAAAAGTGCATTCATTTCTTATGATATTAGTGTTTGTTCCAGATATGGTGGCCTGCCTCCACTATTACTGTAAACACTGCAGGAAATCCTGATATGTATTTTTTCTTTCTGTGTTTCTTCTCATGTAAATCATGTCTCTTGGCAGTGGAAACATGGCACATAATAATTTCACATATTTTATACTTATTCACTGCTATATATTGCTATCTAATCAAGTCTGGGTTAGTTATCTATTCTTAAAAGGAGGCAAAGCCTTTATCTGTCATGCAACTAGTGATCCTTGACCTCATGTGGTCTGTCACTCAGAATAAACAGGCAGTGTCTCATATGACAAAACACGCTGATTGATGATTCATAGAGAATAAAGCATTGATCTAAATTTAGCTAAAACTTCCAACTTTCTATGTAGCTGTCTCAATGAATGACAGTGACTGTGATGTTAGACACGGATGTTGTCAAATAAATTTAACCAAACAGAAATTGATGTACATTCCACATTTAAGTAAGCATGCAAACGGACAAAAAACGAGTTTAGTTCATTAGTGGAAGTTAGTACACTAATTAAAATGATCAACAAGCCCATCATGTTGAGAAATTGACCAATGATATGTTTTAGTTGTTAAATAAGTTGATAAGTTTTAACACTATCAAAATTCATTAGTAGTTATTAAACTCATGTCTTGTATGGGGAGACTAAATATTTATTGACATACCAGGAATTGTTCCTGGATCCTATAATCAGTCTTGTTTTCAAATCATTGTGGGGCTGTAGCCTACTGTATAAGTGTTAGATTGCCAAGTGAATGCTCACCCACACAGACTGGACTTTGAGAATTTTTAAAGTTAAAATTACAATATACTCCATGGCTTCTCCCTAATATTCCCTGAAGCTGATATGGTTGTCTGAGTCGAAGTTTGACAGTCTGATATGTCTGATAGTGGTATTGAAATCCTAGTTATACAACAATGTATCTAGAAGTATTTAAATGTTGTAGTAGTCATATATGCCATTGACAGTGTGAACATTGTTTTACATTATTTAGGTATGAGTCATGAATCTGAGTCTTTGCTGCATGTTTTACTCTCCCTGCACATTAATGATATTACCATTCATTGAAGGATGAGTACCAACTAACTAGACATAAGCAATGAAGCAAAGTAAATCGTTCCTAATGAATTGTCATATAAAGCTCATGTATTGCTATATATGTAGCCTAATAAATCACTGATGTTATGGTTATTTTAGCCTACAACGATGGATGTATTATAGACCCTACAACCTGTTGGAGGACTCCACTGCCCCACAATGCATCTCGATGATAATGTTTTGGAGACGTCATGTGTAGCTGGAAGGGAAGACAGCCAGTGGGTGGGCTGGGCTGTTGTCCTGCTTTCTGCTTCTTGCATCGCAAACAACGCTAATACGATTATTTAAACCTATTATAGGGATACAAAAACATCACAGAATGAGTTAGAGGCCGCATTTCGTGTGTGCCAGGTATGTGGATGTTTTTTATCGCTCTGTTTTGAGGGTCCTCGCCCAGTTGCCAGGCTGCGCCTTGTGCTTTGCAGCTAGCTTAGCTTGCATGGCTAACAGCAGCAGCGGGCAGCCGTCTGTCTGACTGGCGCCTCCGAAGCGCCTGCGGACGGACAATAAAACCGCTTGTTAATGGCCTGTTAGCTTCAGCAAACAACCAACCCCACAGTCCGTGAGTTCTCCAAAGGGGAATTGCTGATAGCTTTGCTTGGTCGTATGCTTTACGTCAAAACCAGAGGCTGTGACATTGACATTTAAGGTGTTACCGTGATAGCGAAATTTGTATTATTATGCTAACGTTAGTTGTTGCCAATGCTACACTCATTGTTAACTTGCAGAGGAACGGCTCCAATAGAGCAAATGTTACCTTAAAGCCATTAGTTATAATTAGCTTGTTAACCAACAACTAACTAACCAAGCACGTGAATATACTATGTTAGGGTAAAGACATTTCATTATTTTAACTTAGCTAAGTGTAATTTTATTCCAGGTGGTTCTAAAATGGCTGCAGTTTATTCCATAATCAGTCATGTGTTTTAAATAAAGATTTGACAAAAACAAACAGAGGACTATTAGCATTCAGCCATTATAATTTCTTGCCTCCTTACTGTATGAATCCTTGGCAGGGATCTTTAGAAAACATCCTTTTTGCAAGAGTGTACTCATTTAAACTGTCTCTGGATCCTCTTTCTTCCCTCTGTCAGTGCACTGAAATATGGGTCCTTGCAGTGTCCACGTCCTTCTGCTGCTGTTGCTGCAGGCCCTGCAGACATCAGCTGAGGGCTCAGGTATTGTCCTCAATTGTCTCTCCACATTATGTTTTACTGGTTTCCGACTGATCTCATCTGCTGTTTTTGCTATGCACTCAAACTCTCACGAGCAACTACGTATATGGCTGGCAGCTGTTTATCTTTAGTGAGAACTGTTATAAAAAGAGCAGGCATTACCCGTCTCTATGGCTGAAATGTATAGAGTTCAGGTTTAAGGTGCATTCAGACATTGTGGCATTTTTTTTTTTTTTACCACGTAGGTTATACCAGTGGTGTAGTCTATGCAGTATACCCACTAAGAAAGCTCCAGGATTTCTATATACCCACTTAAAATTGCCCAATGACCCACAACAACATACTTTCCATTATATTTTTGATATATTTTGAATTGTCATGTGTTGTTTTTTTTTCTTCACATAAATCGCCTCGCTAAATAAAGGTATTTCCACCGTAAATTTGTGCATAAAAGTGTATCCGAATGGAGGAAATGAAGTTCTCAAATGCTCAAAACTTCCCTTGGGGAGGACACCCAGACCCCCCACTATGATATGGCCCCCCTCCCCCAAAGGCAGATTCTGGCCAATATACAGTACAGTATACTCACTACAATACGTTATGGCGTTTTTCCATTACATGGTACCTGCTCGACTCGCCTCAACTCAGCACACTGTGCGTCCGTTTTCCATTGCAGATTTTAGTACCGCCTCAGCGTGGCTGGTCGACTTATATACCGGCTCGACGCACACACACCAGCGCACAAGTATAAACATCAGGCCACTTGAGCTTGTTTTACAGTTCTGTGGAGGCTCCACGCAGAGCTTTCGCCGTAGCCTATGTAAGTGGCCTGATGTTTATACTTGTGCGCTGGTTTGTGCGTCGAGACGGCCATGTGTGTGTGTGTACGTAGGCTACGGCGAAAGCTCTGACTGGAGCCTCCGCAGAACTGTAAAACAAGCGGCGCCGCAGTAAACTGCCGTGACCTAACACACACAGAACGTCAAAGGTGTGTTGTTGTTGCCACAGCCAGATGACACATTTAGTTTCAAATGAAGCTGGGGGCAGCAAAAAAATAGAAGGTTTGTTCAGGACACCCCCGTCTGTCGCTTTCACGTCACCTTTTCGGCTCGCCTCAGCTCGCTTGGAACCTCGACTGAGGTGGTACTAAAAAAATTACCTGTTAGCAGGTACCAGGTACTTTTTTTTCATAATGGAAAACCAAAAAAAGCGAGTAGAGGCGAGTCGAGCAGATACCATGTAATGGAAAAGCGCCATTAGACTACACCACTGGATTATACTAGGTACAATTGCCATGTATTCCACCATTTGGCAATGTCCACTGCAAAGCTCTGGACATGCAAGGTCACAAAAACACCAAGAAAAACGTGTTAATGTATGCACCTGCAGTCTTGTGTTAGGTGGGGTGGAGTGTTAGGCACTTACTCTAGAAGGCCTCTCCTTGATCTGCTGTGGCTTGGATTGTACCTCATTTGTATGTCACCTTGGACAAAGGCATCTTCAAAATCAATATAAGGTTATTGCATGTGCAATGTGACTACAGACTTAATTTTGGACGCAGTGTAAATCCCATCCTCCTGTTGACTGAGTGCCCATTGCAGCTCGTCTGTCTTTTAGTTGACGGTTATGTTTTGCCAGATGGGCAGCTTGCGAGTTTGGGCGAGAGTAAGAAAGTTGGTGAGACAGATGTCTTTCTGTTGGCTTGCTGTCTTAAATATTCAACATTGTTTGTGTTTCCATGCACTGCGAAACAACATGAGTTTATGCTGAACTCATATCATCTCTTCCACAGATGGACAGTTGGTGTGTCTGTGTGATAGCCCGAAATGCCTCCAAGCTACCCAGTGCCATGGTACCCGATGCTTCTCCTCTGTCAAAGTTGGCAAAGGTGGTAGCGGGGTGGTATTTGAGCGTGGCTGCCTGGAGGGGTTGGAGAAAATCAGTTTGCATTGCTCCACAGCTCCATCCTTCCACCATGCCATTTTCTGTTGCTCCCAGGACATGTGCAACAGCAACACCACCAGGAGTTCACTGATGTCTCTGCTTCCAACAGGTTGATATAATTTTAGCAAGGAAGTGAATTGTCAAATAGACAAATCATGTTCTCTAGGTGACTATTAGATAATCTGACAAAAGAAAAGACATGTTGGTATCTAATCCACTCTATACATGTTTCTTTTCTACTCTTGCTCACAGCTCCAGAAGGTGAGCCAGTTCGGTATCATGTGGTGACCGTAGCTCTCTTTGTACTTGGTCCAGTGGTGGTTCTGGCTCTGCTGTCTGTAGTGTCAGTTTTGGCCTGCAGGAGACTCCATCATGGCCGTCTGCAGAGGCTGCAGGAATTTGACACTGAGCAGGGAGCCATAGACGGCCTCATCACCTCCAATGTGGGAGACAGCACTTTAGCGGTAAGGATAAGAGCGGTTCTTGTTGAAACAATGAAAAGAGTTTGGCATCAGAGTAAACAGAGATCCCATCTCACATGTTCTTCTCACTCCCAGCTTTAACAGTATGTGCATCTGTATTGGTAAGATACTTTCCGGGTATCTACGAGTCATGGTGAAGGATTTCATTGTTCTAAATGTATTGCCTTGTTCTATGGATACATTGAATTCATTCAAATATGATAGAAACATGATTTTCTGTGAATACAATCAAGTCATATTGTTGTATTTTTATTGGCATTCACAAGGTGTATAAAACCTTCTACTTAGTGAAACTTGCAGACACCCTGATTTCACCCCAACATTAAAGTGGTTTGGTCATAACCATTTCCACAATTGTTTCCTTCTGTCTGAGCCTTAATTAGGTCCCAAATGTCTGTAGTGCAAGTAATGGATGTTGAGTAACCTACACACTCAAAATCATAACTTATTGTACATAGACAATGTTTTCCATCCTAGCTAATCTGATATCCGTGTCCATCTTTAGGACCTGTTGGACCACTCGTGTACATCAGGCAGTGGTTCAGGTCTTCCGTTCCTCGTCCAGAGAACTGTGGCCAGACAGATCAGCCTGATGGAGTGTGTAGGTATGTATAACGCACCGCTGGGCACAGATCATCTGCAAGTTGGATTCAGATCTGTTTGATTGAGAAACTGATTTGATCAATTAGAGCCTTCCGCCGGTAATTCATGTCATAACCAGCAGAATATTGATATAAAATATGACATACTAAACCAAAAAATCCACAAGTAGCCTACAGTACAGATTAGGTTACTTGCACAGAAAGCAATTTGTTGTCATTAGTGTCAGTAATCCTTGCGTCTGCTCAGTTTCAGTTTGCAGTTTATACCAGTGTTTTGGATGATTGTAAAAGCTGTTCTAACCCGTATATCGATAGAGATCTGACAGTGCTGTCCAGCTGATGATGTGAGGGCAACAATAATGAGGTCACATCATTTTTGACTTGCTAGGCAACTGTCAAAACACAAGTCATGTAATTCTTTTCATCGTTTGCGTTGTTTTGTTTAAAACCATAACACTTGTCTTAGGTTGGTGATGAAAAGTTTTTTCATTATCATGGCAACTTATCAAGCATTCAAATGAAAGTATGAAGATCACATGCTTTGAGATCCCGTTTTGTACCACGCAGTTCAGTTCGTACCAGTTTGGAATTGGAAAATTGTGGCTTAGTGCTGTCAATGTGGAAACATCAGATCTGTTTCAGACAAATCGGCTCCATCAGCTGCAGTGGGAATCTAGCCATAAAATGATATGAAAATACCCTAAAAGCACTTTTCAAATGTCTTAATGCATACAGCGTCTTTAGATTTCTCCTTTTCTCACCTCCTTTTTCCAGGCAAAGGAAGGTATGGAGAGGTTTGGCGGGGCCAGTGGCAGGGGGAGAACGTAGCTGTAAAAATCTTCTCCTCGAGAGATGAGAAGTCCTGGTTCAGAGAGACCGAGATCTACAATACTGTGCTGCTAAGACATGAAAACATACTGGGTGAGTCTGTTACACACAAACATGTTAGACCATTGTAAAGGGGGAACAGGCTGATTGAGGGAAAAAAAACATTTTTGTCATTGTAAAAGATGTGATTTCGCCCATTGTCTTCACTGCATTCAATCCTGTCTGAGATTATGGTTTTAGCATTGTTACCAAGAACATAGATGTGACATATCTTGACTTAATGCTTTTAACATTAAGCAGTTTGGATTGCCTTGTAGAAAAACTTGTTTAGTTAGAATCTCTGTTTCTTTTCAAGTTGAATGCACGTGGCAGGGGTGTTTTCCACTTAGCTTGTCTTTTTTAATCTCAGCTTCCTTTAACCTTCTCGTGTTTTAACTCCTTTATGTTTCAAAGCAGTTACACATAGAGGTGAACACAATCAAATAGGCAACACCTATACAATATGATATAATGCAATCCAGCATAATAGCAAATAAATAAATAAGTATGTATGCTTTTAAATCTTGTATGTCGTGTCTGTCTGCCGCCCGCGTCTCTCCTCCCAGGTTTCATGGCGTCAGACATGACTTCTCGCAACTCCAGCACCCAGCTGTGGCTCATCACCCATTACCATGAGAACGGTTCACTTTATGACTACTTGCAACGAGTTGCTGTGGAGACGTCAGAGGGCTTGGCTATGGCGGCGTCGATAGCGTGCGGCCTGGTGCACCTGCACACAGAGATCTTCGGCACTGAGGGGAAACCGGCCATCGCACACCGGGATCTGAAGAGCAAAAACATCCTGGTCACAAAAGAGCTGCGCTGCTGCATCGCAGACCTGGGTCAGTCCGTTTTTTACTTTTATCTACTTCAACTACTATTAATCTACTACTACTATTAATTTTTATTTTTATTTTTAGACCTTTCTTGTTAGAGGTCCTTGTCCAGCACTTCATGCTTCAGACAAACCAACCTACTTGTTGCTGTCTGCTACTGAAGATGTTTTAGTAGCATTAACAGGACAATATGTTTATGTTTTTATGGCATTACTAATCATTAGTAAACAGACATCTTACACAGATATATTTGATCATAGAAAGATTGGTATAGTTCAGGTGTCTTATTGTTATGTGTAATGATTCACATCAAAATACATTATGTTAATCAAACAAATATGCCGAGTGCATCTCTTTCTGAGCATTTTTTTGTGTACATTGGGTTGCAGTCTTCTCTTCTTTTATTGGTCTCTATATCTGTCCATCTTTTACCTGGTGGGTATTTGTGCCAGAATTTCTACATCAGCACAGATCTTTTTTTTTTTTTTTTTTTTTAAGTCCTTCTACTGTATGTACTGTAAATACTGTATGTAACTGTATGTTACAGGGCTGGCTGTGACCCACTCCCAGGCAGACAACCTGCTGGATGTTGGCAACAATCCGAAGGTTGGCACCAAGCGTTACATGGCACCTGAAGTACTGGACGAGACCATTCAGACAGACTGCTTTGATGCATATAAGAGGGTGGACATCTGGGCCTTTGGGTTGGTGCTGTGGGAGATAGCAAGACGCACATACAGCAATGGTGAGTGGCATGCATTGGTGCATTTTTAGGACTGTGACATAATAAACAATCGCCTCTAATTTCTTATATTCCTACGTACGATTGTAAATTCACATTGGCTTCAGGCACTGCTGTTACGAGGGAGCATTTAGCACTGGTTCATCCTATTGCTCCTGTTACTTGCACTCATTTCTATCATCTCAATTTGACTTTCCAGGTATCGTTGAGGAGTACAAGCCTCCGTTCTACGATCAGGTGCCAAATGACCCCAGTTTTGAGGACATGAGGAAGGTGGTGTGTGTGGAGCAGCAGAGGCCTTTCATTCCTAATCGTTGGTTCTCTGATCCTGTAAGTATTAGTTGTTGTTTTTTACTTCTACTGTATTAAATCAACTAGTGCACTGCCCGTTAAAAATGCATGGCCTGTGATATTGCTGCTTGTAGCTTTCTCCAGATCCATGTATCCCAAAATAACTTACAGAAGGCCCCATAGCAACACCACTGTATGTTAATGACTTACTGGTTATGTTGGGGATTCAGGTTTTACTCACAAAATACAACAATTAAAATATGATGCATTATTGTTCATTCAACTATCCAGCATTATATTAGAGTTGAAAGCTCCACCTTAAAAAAAGTATGAGGTCAATTTAAGGACATTGTGCTGATAATGCCTCTTTTTAACTCTTAACTTATAGTAACCATTTTAAATCAGGACTAGTTTGCACGCATTAGCTTAGAGGGCTAACTTGCCTTGTTTACTTTATTAGATTCCTTCCTATGAGACTGTCCCCGATGTCGGTCAAACAATACCCAACCCTAATACCATGACATTTTTTATGATGTACTATAATATTTTTTCTGGCATTTTGCACCATGATGTTTTTCATGACATTTTTATGACATATTATACTATGATGTTTTTTTTTATGACATTTTACGGCATACTATACTATATTTGGTTACACTTTACTTGAAGTTATCTACATAAATGTGACATGACACTGTCATGAAAATGACATAAACAAGTCATAAACGTTTATGACATAACGCTTCTTTTAGTGTCATTCAGTTTTTGTTATGACATGTTAAAGTTAAAGTTCATGTGTTCATGACAGTGTCATGTCACTCTTATGTAGATATCTTCAAGTAAAGTGTTACCCTATATTTATTCTGATATACTTCACTATGACATTTTTATGACATACTGTACTATGACGTTTCTTTACATACTTTGTACTTTTGTTTCTTTTTTCTGACATTTTTTCATATACTATACTATGATGTTTGTTTCTGACATTTTTATTGCAGACTGTACTATGAGGGTTTTTTGTAACGTACTATACTATGACAATTTATTTTCTGACGTAATGGTATGACAGTTTTTATGGCATACTATACTAGGACTTTTTATGGCAATTGTATTGGCAGAAGCCAAAAAAGTTGGGAACCATTGCTTTAAGAGACATTTCATCCCCACATCAGTGTGTTTCCTAAAATGTCAAGATGTCAGTGCTGATCTCCCAACTGTAAATTGCTAGGCAAAAGGCAAAAGAGATTGGTACCAATGCAAGTGAGATAGCCATAATCCGCTAGTTCCCAGAATGCCCTTATACATCTAAAAGCTCTTGCAGTCACACTGGTCGCAAGGTTTCCTCTCACTGTGCGTGTATCACTGCAGGACTCTCCTTTTAGTTCCCTATCCTCTTTATCTTCGGTTTCTCCCCCCTCTCTCTCTCTCAGACTCTCTCTGCTCTGGTGAAACTGATGAAGGAGTGTTGGTACCAGAACCCCTCTGCAAGGCTGACAGCACTGCGCATCAAGAAAACTCTGGACAAGATTCACAGCTCTCTGGAGAAGGGCAAGGAGTCGTGAAGCCTCAGAGGCCACTGCCTGATGTTAGGGATCGGCTTAGAGAAGAGCCCAGTGATTGTGAAACAAGAGGATGATAAGGGGACGGACAGAGAGACCGGAGGAAAGAGTTGTTCAAGTGTCACGCAGCCTCATCCTTCTCTTGCTCTGTCATTTTCTCTGTGGTTGCCTTCCACCGACATCCCTCTCTCTGACTGGAAGCCCACACAGACGTTCGGACCTGTCCTGTCTGAATAAGCCAGCCTTTGTTACAGGACACAAACTAGTTGCCATTGTGCCCGCACTGACCTAAACTGTAGACTGTTACGGAGTGTGAAACACATGGATGGCATATTGTAGTACTCCATAACAATGCTTTAACACCCATGTAAGACTGACACACACACACACGCACACGCACGCACTCACTGAGTGTCTCTTACAATTCATTGTCTGATCCCGAGGCAGTGTTTTTGGCATGTTGCCGTGTCATTCTGCTCAGAGACAATCAGAAGTGTTTTACTCACTTAGCTTTATTAGAACATGCCAACTATTCTACAAAGACACACACTACAGACCAAACACACATGTTCACTTACAAAAGGAAAAGAGCCAAAAGAATCTATTTGTTTTGAAACTAAAAATAGTATGATATTTATTAAGTCTCCATTGCTACCAAACTACTGAGGATATGTAAGACTGTGCGTGAAACAGACTGTATACATATATAGGCATTTACTCTCCTGGACTTTCTGTCCCCATATTGTTATTAATGGAGCTAGAAAGCAAAGAGTTGTTGAGCAATAGAGGGAAAAGGTAGGGAATTGTTCTTGCTAAGCTTGTTTGTTGAATGGAATAAATCAGGATAAAATACTACAGATATACAATTATCCGGGGGATTCCTGAAGGAGGCACGCAGTAAGTACCTGCCAAAAGGCATTAGTCTGTATCTTATAATAAGAATATAATCCTCTCTGCCTGGCACACTTCATAAACTCGCTGTGGCTCTTCTGTGCAAGCAGAGAGAAATAAAGGTTTTTTTTGTTAGAGCTGACATTTTTTAAGAGGTAAAGTTGTTTTATTTAGCGAGGTGGGCTTCCGTTAACTCCCATCTTCCATCATGCCACACTGTACAAGCTGCCTAAATAACAAGAAAAACATTATGTATTCATTTGGAAACTGTTTTATTCAAGATTAATTTTAAACGGATAACGTTGCCTAAATGTTCACAAATGCTGGGTTTGTTTTAGAAAAAGATTTTGCTTTGTCTTTTTTATATGTAATAAAACATTAACTGCACCCTTGCCTAATGATTAGTCAGACGGTTTTTAATTTATATGCTTTTTTCCTCTTGGGGAAATTCAGTTTTTCTACTCTCTTGGTACACACACAGGCCCGAAATACACACGTGCACAAAAAGGACCTATAGACATGCAATATTGTTGTGGAGAGACGGGGCTGCCAGAGCCAGGCACTCCGAGCAGTTAGGGGTTCATTGCCTTGCTCCAGGGAACCTCAGCATTGCCTAGGAGATGGACTGGCACCTCTTCAGCTACCAGTCCACACTCCAATGAGTTTAAAAAGATATAAACTTAGTTGCCAGTTTATTAGGTTCACCTAGCTAAAATTAATGCTAAGGACAACAGTCCTTCAGCAAGGTTAAAATGTTCAGTATTTGTTGAAACTGTTTTAGAGAAATGTTGATATAACTTTAAGGTAATTTGGTTGTACTGAAAGGTACATGGTGGTAGACTAAAACGCCTCTGTATAATGCAAAATACAGTTCAACCGCACAACAAAGTATGTCATAGAAAATGTTATATGAAGTCATAGTATGCTCAAGAACACTTCGACAACCGTCAACCTTATGGTTAAAGGATGACGCGCTGCCTCTTGAGCCACAGCCGCAACAGTATGGTAAATTATAAAAAGTCATAGTATAACATGTCACCAAAAGTGATAAAAAAGTCATCGTAAAGCAAGGCAAAAAAAGTCCTAGTATAGTATGTCGAAAAATATAAAAAAGTCATAGTATAGCATGTCGAAAAAAAGTGATAAAGTGATAAAATAGTATGTAAAAAAAGTGATTAAAAAAAGTCATAGTATAGCATGTAGACAAAAGTGATAAAGTCAGAGTATAATATGCTGCAAAAAGTCATAGTATATTATGTTGAATAAAGTCATAAAAAGTCATAGAAAAGTTATAGTATAGCATGTCAAAAAAGTGATAAAAAGTCATCGTATAGCATGTAGAAAAAAATTATGAAAAAGGCATAGTATAGTATGTTGAAAAAAGTGATTAAAAAGTCATAGTGTAGTATGCAGCAAAAAAATTAAAAAAAATGTAATATTATGTTGAATAAAGTCATAGAAAAGTCAGTATACCATGTCGAAAAAAGTGAAAAAGTCATAGTGTAGTATTTCGAAAAAAGTGATAAAAAAGTCATAGTATAGCATGTCGAAAAAAGTGATACAAAAGTCATAGTATGTCAAAAAAATTGATAAAAAAGTCATAGTATAGTATGCTGCCAGAAGTCATAAAAAGTCATAGGATAGCATGTCAAAAAAGTGATAAAAAGGCATAGTAGAGTATATTGAAAAAGTGATAAAAAGTCATGGTATAGCATATAAAAAAAAGTGATAAAAAAGTCACAGTAGAGCATGTTGAAGAAAGTCATTGTATAGAATGTCGAAAAAAGTGATTTAAAAAAAAGTCATAGTATAGCATGTCGAAAAAAAGTGATGAAAAAGTCATAGTATAGCATGTCGAAACAGTCATAGTATAGTATGTCCACAAAGTCATAGTAGAGTATGTCGAAAAAAGTGGTAAAAAAGTCATAGTATAGTATGTCCACAAAGTCATAGTATAGCATGTCAAAAAAGTCATAGTATAGTTTGTCGAAAAAAGTCAAAGTATAGCATGTCCAAAAGACGTCATAAAAAAGTCACAGTACAGCATGTTGAAAAAAAGTCATAGTATAGCATGTTGAAAAAAGTATAGCACAGTGTGTCAAAAAAGTCATAGTATAGTATGTCGACAAAAGTGATAAAAAAAGTCAGAGTATAGTATGCTGCAAAAAGTCATAAAAAGTCATAGTATATTATGTCAAATAAAATCATAAAAAGTCATAGTATAGTATGTCAAAAAAATATATAAAAAAGTCATAGTATAGTATGCCGCAAAAAGTCATAGAAAAGTCATAGTATAGCATGTTGAAAACAGTGATTAAAAAAGTCATCATATAGCATGTCAAAAAAAGTAATGAAAAAGTCATAGGTTAGTATGTTGAAGAAAGTCATTGTATAGAATGAAAAAAAGCCATAGTATAGTATGTCGAAAAAAGTGATTCAAAAGTCATAGTATAGCATGTTGAAAAAAAGTCATCGTATAGCATGTAAAAAAAACTATAAAAAGTCATAGTATAGTATGTCAAAAAAAGTCATTGTATAGCATGTCGAAAAAAAATTATAAAAAGTCATAGTATAGTATGTCAAAAAAAGTCATTGTATAGAATGTCAAAAAAGTTGAAAACAGTGATAAAAAAAGTCATAGTATAGTATGTCAAAAAAGTCATAGTATAGCATGTTGAAAAAGGTGATAAAAAAGTCATAGTATAGTATTTAGAAAAAGTCAGTATAGTATGTCGAAAAAAGTCATAGTATAGCATGTCGAAAGAAGTGATAAAAAACGTGGTAGTATAGCATGTCGAAAAAGTCATAGTATAGTATATTGAAAAAAAAGTGATAGTTTAGCATGTCAAAAAAAGTCATAGTATAGTATGTAGAAAAAAGTATAGCATAGAATGTCAAAAAAAATGTCATAAAAAAGTCACAGTATAGTATGTCGAAAAATATAGTATGTCGAAAAAAAGTGACAAAAAAGTCAGAATATATCATGTCGAAAGAAGTTCATTTACCATCTCTCCCTTATCCTTTTACTGAACACTGAACCAGCTTTTGCATTACATGCCATGAACTACACTCTACCCCAACTGCTCTACTCTTAAGTTAGTTCTCCTGGTGTATTTGACATCTTCACTGTTAGACATTAAAATGTATCACTTTAAGTGTGGTTTGAACCCACAACCTTTGTGTTTTTAAAACCAGCTTTGGCCATATGTTTCATGAACTAACCTCTACCCCAAACTGCTTTACTGTTAAATCAGTTCTCCTAGTGTATTTGACATCTTCATGTTCACTGCTAGACACAGGCTTGAACCCACAACCTTTGTGTTGTTAAAACCATCTCTTAAAAAAAAATGTATAGCATACTATATTGAAAATATTCATAGTATAGTATGTTGAAAAAAGTCTTAAAAAAGTCAGCATGTCAAAGAAAGTCTGGAAAAACATGCAAACTCCACACACAAGTCACACCGATTTTAAATGCAGACAAAGCCTGAAAGAAGCACTAAACTTAAACAGTGATAACACAAAAACTGTAAATTAAAAAAAAGATATAAAAAAGCAGAATCACTTTTTAACAGCTGAAGGTTTTTGTGAATATTTTAAAGTTTGAATGCCGTCTGTATGTGAAAGCATGTGGGAGTAGTAGCATTTCACATTTGCTCCATTGGCTTTTAATGTAGAAAGAAAAAAGCTTAATATTTTAAAAAGCATAAATTGTAGAACAAAGTTGAATGCATATGTTCATAGTATAGTATACCACAAAAAAGTCATAAATGGTCTCCAATCATACAGAGTTTACTAAGTCTGTGCCAAAAATGAGCTGTGTACCTGCCTCCTAAGAACCACTTGACTGTTACTACGTTCTATGTACTAGAGGAACAATCATAATGGAACAGGGCTCGGAGTTAAGTGATAACAATTTTGTCATAATTCTGGGAAAAATATTTCATTTGTCATAACCTTTATGTGCTTTATTTCATTTGTCATAATCTGTACATGCTTTCTGGAATAAAGTGTAGTTTAAAAAAAAAGTTATATAAAGTCATAGTATAGTATGTCGTAAAAAGTCATAGTAAAGTATAAAGTACCTGCCAAAAGGCATTAGTCTGTATCGTTTAATAAAAGAATACGATTTTCTCTGCTTGGCACACTTCTCAACTCGCTGTGGCTCTTCTGTGCAAGAGAGGAATCCATTAACTCCATGTCCCAGCATGCAACACTGTACAAGTTGCCTAAATAACAAGAAAAACACTCTGTATTCATTTGGAAAATTGATTCAATTCATTTATTCAAGTTTCATTTTAGAAACAGATACAGTTGCTTAGTTGTGCAGTTACAACTTATTTCAACAAATTATTTCATATGTAATAAAACATTTACTGCACACTTGCCTAAGGGTTAGCCAGACGTATGAGAAAAGATGTACAGTATTTCAACAAATACAGGTTCATCATTTTCTCTTAAAACAATAATCAGATTTATATGTACATTGCATATTGACACAATTTTAAAATGCACAAGACCTTGTACTGTATATGCAGACATTACTGTAATCGTTCTGTCTGCCCTCTAGTAGCTACTAGAAGGCAAACTACTGCCTACAGATGTCAATTATGATCATTCACTCACATCCTCTCAGCAATACTGAAAAATATGTTTTATGTTTTTCATATATTATACAATTTTAGATCTAAACCTCATTGGAGTTTCTATGGAATAAGGTGTGGGCAGGAAGACTAAAGCTTGATTAACATTTAGCAGTAACTTCTCTTGTATTTCCTCCAGAGACTGCTACAGAACAAAGTAAGCAGCTTGTTGAAGTGTTGAAGTCATTCTGAAAGTGATGCTTTGTGCAGATGGCAATGAAACTACGTGCTAAACCTGCAGCTCTGCACTAAATGTGTGAAAAAGGTATCGCAGGAAAAGGGCATAAACTGTCACAAAAACCATATGGCAATACGATTATAGCTAAAATTGGGGTCTGCGTGAGCTCTGTATACATTCCCTCTTAACCCATGTGTCTCAGCAGTGAGACAGTTTAGGTCATTTCAGGTTATCTGGAAGAGTCTTGTATGGGTTGAGAATGCCCTTGGGGTCCAGCATGGTCTTGATATTACCCATGAGAGCTACAGCCTGGCTGGGTTTACTGTAGTAGATATAGTTCCTCTTCTTCAGGCCCAGTCCGTGCTCTGCACTGATGCTGCCTTGACAGCTGGCTGTCCACTCGTAGATAAAGGGCTCGATGGCAGCGAGAAGAGCAGGGTCTTTGGCAGGAGAGGTGATGTTCAAGTGGAGGTTTCCATCTCCTAAAAGTACAGATGGAAAGAGATGAAGGGACAATTTGCAACGAGGCGTGTGTAACTCACTTAAATACCACATTTACTCAGAAACTTGGTATTTTTGTACACATAAAAGTATTTCAGAATGGAGAATGAGTTGTTGTAGGTATAGTAATAAACATCATTACCAAGAAGTCATTCTAGTATCTTATGCTAGCAGGCTATTACTTCCCTCCTGATATATACAGACGTTTTTTTCACGTCTTTCCATCTTCTGGTCTTACCTACGTGTCCGTATCCCACCACACGCTTGGCTCGCCCCCCCAGGTGCTCCCTCATGTCTGTCACCAGCTGGTAGATCCGCTCCACCGGAAGTGAGATGTCATACTTGTAATTGAAGCCATCGTGAGTCAGTGCCTCCGTGATACGTTCACGCATCGACCACAGTGCCTGATAAGGTGGAAATGGAAAGGTTGATTACATCATCAAAACATTTCAAATGGGCGGATTCTTGAGTCCCCACAGAAGTATTGATTAAACAACCCTAATATGAAAGTGATTACTTATGTATGTATGTGTATGCTTTTATTCATACAAATGTTACATCATTTCCACAAACAACTGGACATTGTAGTTTTTTAGCAAACATGACTCAAACAGAATTAAATTGTGTATTTGTTGGGGACTATTCTCAGCTGCGGATTTGTTTACTGAACTATGTTTTTACAGCTGCAGGATGGTGTGGTGGGACTCACTCCAAATAAATTTCAGTGGCTATGTTTAGCATGTCCCTTAGTGCAACGATGTGGCTCAATGATGCCTTTTTAATCGTTCTTAGACAACAACGGAGCCCTATAGCACAGAGGAATATGCTTTATCACGATATGGCTACACAAAAATACTTGTTAGTCAATTTAATTTAAGTCTTTTTATGGGATTTGTTGTAAAATATCAACAGACTTATTCTTTAAAAGATAAGAAACAACCTTTATTTTTGAGTCTTCGGTTGCCACAGTCCCATCAGTAACCAATGATGATGTCATCGCCTCCTCTAAGAAATTGTGGAGTTTCTCCCCGTCATGTGTTGGGTCAGATCCAGACGTTTCTATGACAACGTAGAATGGACAATCTGCAAGATGGAAGAAAGAGTTTGTCATGTGTGTGTGTGTGTGTGTGTTTATTTGCTTTATAAACTGTGCATGTGTGTGCGTCCGTGTGCCTACCAGAGATGGGATTGGGTAGTTTGAGGTGCATATTCAGCAGCTGCATACATTCACTGTCCAGGAATTCATAGGCTGACAGAATTTCTCCCAGCATGCCCCTGCAGAGCTGAAATGTCTTCAGCAACTGTTCAAAGGTCTCACAGCCTAACAGGAATTTAAGAGAATAAAATCAAGTCATGGGAACCTTTAACTTTCTGCACAAGTGCTTATCAACAATTGCCAATAATAGTGTCAAAATGAAGCAATGAGAAAATCATACCCAGAAAAACCACATTAACAGATTTGGGTTTCCGTGGACACAGGACGGACACTGCAGTGATGACCCCCAGTGTGCCCTCTGACCCTATGAAGAGCTGTTTGAGATCATATCCTGTATTATCTTTCCGCAGTGTGGCCAAGCAGTCCAGCACTTGCCCATCTGCCAACACCTGTACATACATCAACACACAAACATTAGATCAGTGCTTATGTCCTTTAGCTTTTGTTTAATATAATACTTGTTAAGGAATATCAAAGTCCCTCATTTATTTACTCCACTCACCACTTCCAGACCCAGCACAGTCCCGTGTAAGGAGCCGTATCGCAGCAGACGGAGTCCACCTGCATTCGTTGCCACGTTTCCCCCAATGTGGCAACTGCCTTTCGCCCCCAGATCAAGTGGCATGATGTAGTCTCTCTTCTCCAGGTAAAGGGACAAGTTCTCCAAAACACAACCTGCCTGACAGGTCAGAATGCCTGACGGAAATAATCCCTAAAGATTAGTCAAATATGCTGTAAATACATAACACCTTTTTTTATTCATTTTTTTAAAAGGCAGGCAGCTCTTTTTGGGTAAAAGTTCAGTATTTTAAGACTTACCAGAGATACTATCAAAAGTAAGGATGTTGTTCATTAGGGCAGTGGAGAGGATGATCTCATCATAAACTGGCACGCTGCCCCCGACCAGCCCAGTGTTACCTCCTTGAGGGGTCACCGCCAAATTATGACTGTTACAATACCTACAGGAGAGGGAATGCAACAACTTTAACCACCTCAAAAACCCGCCACTTGTGTATTTGTCCGTTCCACACACTATGTGTTCTTTACTTCAGAATTTGAGAAATTTCCTCTGTTGTTTGAGGTCTCAGCAACACTTCACTGGAACCTGCAGAATATGTATGAACAGAGAAATGAACGCTTTTTCCATCAGTGAATTGGTGTAAGAAGGGGACTGAAATTCATTTCTCACCTCTCACTGACTTGAGCCAATCCACATTACTGGATTCCAGCAGGTCCGGATCAGTGATGGCTCGTCCTGGTAGGATCTTCCTGAAGAAGGCCAAATCTTCCTGGGTTATTCTGGAGAAAGGCAGCCTGTCTGGGGGTGCAGCAAGGGATGGCTCGGGCCTCTCTGCCCCAATGTGCAGCGTTCGACAGCAGACTCCAAACTGCCATGGGCTAGCGGGAAGAAATGAACTGCAGAGGCCCACAGGTGAAAGTCTGGTTGTGGCTGTTAATGAGAAGGTGCTATGTAGGCTCAGATTACTGAGAGCTGTCCTCAGTCTTAGTGTTCTTTGGAAAATCCCTGCCATGACTGGGGTGTAGGCGGGGAAACAGGCTGTAGAAAAGACGTGGAATGAATCATAAATATGTTCCTCAAGAGATCAGCTGGTTAACCTCTCACTTCAGTTGATATTCTAATTCTTATTTACCTGGTATGGAGTTGGGACTAGCTATGTGGAGCAGCTGGGTAAATTACAACTAAACTACATGTTCCTACTCATTTGTCAGCTTTGTAGCTAATGTCAGTTAGCAAGCCAATGCTTTAATGTAGTCTCAGAGTACTGTCCTCCTGTAATGTAGAATATGAGTCTAGACAGACAAGTCTAGACTTTGTAGAAGGCAGTGTCTTAGCCAGCCCGGACCACCGACTCTTAGAAGAATTTGTCCTTCTCCCTTCTGGGCAAAGATACAGGTTCCCCAGGATAAAAAACCAAGCGTTTTAAAATTGTCTTTGTTCAAAGTGCAATAACAGTGCTTAATTTGCACTAACCCTTGACTGCACTGCCTACCAGCACTTTCTCATGGCTTCCATTAGAATGGTTTGATACTTTTAACAAACAGATCACTCTTTTCTATTTAGTTGTTTTCTGTAACTGTTGTGATAAATGTCCTTGTATGTTGTGTTTGTGGTTTTGCCTTCTGCTGCATATCGAATTTCCCATCGAGGGACAATAATGGTCTGAACTGAACTATAACAAACGTATTCATTAGCTGTCCACATACTGAAAAGTTCTGGAAGGACTTGGAAAACTACGGGAACCAGATGTCAATATATCAATGTATATATTGACATCAGGTTCCCGTGGTTTTTTTTTAAGAAGGGTGTCACAAATTAATATAGAAATTGCAAGTTTCAGTTGGTCACCTGTTTTTTGGATCATGTGAATTTTAAATCTTGATTTTTGGTGTCTGAATTTCAGAGTGTTCTGTTAGAGAGAACATCCTCATAGCCTGTCTATGTGTTCATAGAGATGCCTGAACAAAAATAATAAGATTTAATTTATTTATTTATACAAATACTCTGTAAGTTAATACATTCAGAAAATAAATATATTGATATATCTGAATGTGGGATTTGACGTTTATGCCATTTCAGGACAGATTTATTTCAATCTTCTACATCAAATTAGACACATAGCCCTGGCCTGGCCACTTTGATTCTCTCTACATTATATTGTGAAATGTTTTTATATGATTGAAGTAGTAACGTTAACCATGCTGAGAAACCCTGCTTGGTAAACCAACTACAGCAGCCTAACACTAGCTAACAGCAGCAACCACCTTCATCTGGTCTATGCTGTTTTTAAGGGGAATGTGTCATCCTACTTGAGTGGTCTCTGAATTTAACGTTAATGTATTGTTATTGCACTTAGTTGAAAATATTATGTTCACAAGCCGCTTCCCCGAGTACAACGCATTTACCGTTAATGTTAATAAACTGCTGGCAAACTGGCATTGCTTTTCATCGCTGTTTTCGCCACAATAAGCGGTTAATTTAATGAGAGCTAAAAGCTGATGGAGCTGTCATTTCAGTTAGCTTAGCTCGATTAGCACTGTTTGACAAGAAATTAGCGGGCAATGTATTTATTTATTTACTTACCATAAACGTTTACCTAACAACCAGCATATTTCTGTCCGTGTGTCTTTTTCGTGTCATATCTCAATCACAAAGTTCAAGAGCAGTTAAGTTACTTAAGCATGCCAGTCATGTTTACAACTAGCAGGACGCTGATGTGGTTGACGCGGGTGAAAGGTCACAGAGATGACAATGGACCAATGAAAAGCCGTCTTTGAGATTGAACCAATCGCTGTGAGCCTTTCATCATCACTGTGCAGCCAATGATGACTGTGAACAATAAAGTCACTTCAGTTGCGATTTTAGAGAAAATAATTACTCACTTTTTACTTCACCGCGAGGGATAATCTGTCTTTCCCCAGTGCTGACTGGACTGCAAAAATATAAATTTTAGTTGATTTAATTTTTCCCCAGACAGTTTGCTTGAAATGGGTATAATTGAATTAGGACTTGAATTGTACTAATGAAAATGGTCAAGACATGTCTGGCATACCAACTGTATAAAACAAATATACAGACTAACCTTGTAAAAGAAAATCATTATAAATAGGAAAGTTCATACAAAATTAATACAAATGAATTTATTTGAAACTGACAAAACTTCTGATCTATTTCGCATGCATTCTGTAAAGTACAAAGCACGCAACAAAATATTTTTATTTCTTAATTCTTCATCGTCTCGGCCTACAGTTAAGGACCTCAGGAAGAATAGCGCCTGCAATGCAGGAGCTAATGAGGATCTTAAATAAACAAACAGTAACAATGACTCCTTAACTTCCAGTATTCAGATAATACTGTAAATTCCCTGAATACAACTCCAAGTTCACATTGTGTTTAACATAACAGTCTTTTGTGATCCAGGAAAGCCACATGAGGGCCAACACCAGTGGAATACTATGAAACCAGTCCAGAATTACAAAACATTTCAGGCACTGGCAATACTTTCAGAAGTCATTAGTGAGCAGATCAGGCCTGAACTGAGAAGTACTGACACAACAACACTGATACAGTCTCAATTCACCAAACCCACAGAACAGAGGTCTTCTCATGATGTGCACATCTGCATCCCAGCTGCCATTCATATGAGCTGTCTGGGCATGTACAGCGTGCAGTTATCTAATGGTTTTGACCAATCGTTAATACTGACACGTCTAACAGAACACAAAAGCAAATACCCAAATTGATTTGATTCACAAACAAAACTAAAATGTGTGATGGGAATCTACAAATGTTTTTAGTCTTAGCACCTCATCTCCACATGTATCTGTGCATTGTTTAAGAGTGAGAGCTTACTTTTAGCTTCAAGAGCCTCAGTAAAAACTATAGTTACTCCATGTGTCCTTGGCAGTATCATGTCACTGTTGTAGCAGCCAATTGGTTGAACCATTCTTTTTCAAAGATTTAGAACAGAGGAATACTTTGTACATCTATTTCATGAGACATAGGAGAGGGATGCTGAGTAGGTCAAAAGTGGCAAACAAACTCCAGCATACTGTCTATCCTGCAAAAACAAATGCTATTCACAAATGACTCCCAACCTCTGTCACATTTCAAACGGGTCTTGTGAGACGTCGTTTAGCCATGAAGACCATAGATTTCCAGCTTGATGGCATCCAGCAGCATGAACCTCCCCTGCCTCAGGGTGATTATTGTTATCAGGTTCACTCGTCTCACAGTCAGAGCTGTTGTTGGTCGTATGCCGATATAAGCTTCTTGATGTGGGCCAGTTTGTTGTGTAGATATTCACAGTGAGTCTTGTCCTGGTTGTAGTTAGGGTTAGACTAAAGAGACACAAAAAAAAAAAAAAAAAAAAAAAAGAAGAGACTTAATTTTTTTTAACAGCAAAAGAGAGGAGTGGAGTTGCCCCATGCAGCAATCTTGGAATCAAGTCTTAAAAAGGGTGATAGAATGCAACACCGATTTTACCTTGTCATAGTTGAAAAACATCAGTTTGGTGGGTAAATAGGACATACATAGAACCTCAAAATTCCATTGACACCGTGAAAATTGATGTTTTAATTGCAAATTTTGTCCGACTGTGTGTCAGAGTTCAGCAGGAGCTCAGCAGGCTAACATGACAGCGGCCGGTGCTGCCTTACCGCCCGGCATGTCCTCCTTCACAGACCCCGGCCCGCTGTGAGCTAGATGGATCTCTGTCACGGCCGGCAAAAGTGTTAGCTAAGCTTTGTAAGACCTTAGGGTAGCGGTGATATACATGCCGTGACGAAATTCAAAGGGTAAATATACTATAGTTATGCCGAAAGTGTAGCTAGCTAGCTAGCTAGCTAGCTAGCCACGATCTTTACCCATAGGATTGTAGGGACGCTAGCAGCTAACGAAACCCCTCACATTCACAAAAATGCATTCAATTGAAATTGGACACAAGTGTTAGCTTTGTAAGACCTTAGGGTAGCTGTAATAAAAGTTCAAACTGTAAATATAAATTCAAACTGTAAATATACTATAGTTATGCCGGCAGCCCCGGTAGTCCAGTAACCCAGAAACAGTGACTTTGCCCTGGGTATAGAGCAAAGCGGGCTGCCGCTGTCTCGTCAGACTGTGTGGAGCTCCTGAAGTCCGACACGTCTTACCAAATTTGCAATTAGCTATACATTTTTGTAAAACAGCCCATATTTGAGGTTTATATAGTTGATTTCTCGCATAAAGAAGTCTCAGAAGTGAATTTAGTAACGAAACATTGCAGTGTCTGAAATATGAGACCTGCTGTCTCGTCTCCAATGTATGTGTATGTGGTTCGCTCAACCAATCAGCGAAAAGCTCTCGTTCCAAATAAGGCCAAAACACAGGGATGCATAAGGGCCCATAAAATAGCAACCGGGCCATTTTCAGCCCAATCAATGTTACATACCCTATTAGGAGACCTTAAGGAACAGTGTGAAATACCCTATAGAATCATTCTATCACACCTTTAAGAAAGTTGTTACCTTTTTAATTTTGCGATATTCTTGAAGAATCTGATTACGAACCGTCTGCAAGAGGAATAGGATGAATTAATACAAGTAGACATTTACATAACTTCTATAACGTTTGTTGATGTCGTAAAACTAAAAATGTGACCAGACTATGTGACGTTCCTAATAATATGAATGTGATGGAAAACAAAAACGGCAAAAAAATGAAATATTTCAAACCACTTTCACTCTGCTGTTAAAAGAAGGCTTTGGAAATATTTTATGAGGAAGGAAATGATTTCAACACATTTGTTAGACAAGAACAAACAGTGAATGTAAACATAACCTTTGTTTGTTTAAAAGAAAACTCCACAGGGCTCCTTTAAATGTAATAACAATGGGCAATTACTGACATATTGATATTTATGTGACCATATGCCGATGTTTAAGTGCCTTAAATTCTACAGTAAGAATTATATCCCACGAAGCACCATTTAAGGTTACACTTTCAGAATAAAAATGTTTTCTCGGGGTACTGAACTGTGTATTTTGTTTAGGGTTAGGGTTGTTTAGTTATTATTTTGCAAACATATGACTTTATGTGTTACGTCTGGTGCAACCACAGAGCTTATGACAGAATGTAGTGGATTTATCATGCATTATTTTTATGAAATAAAGACTGGAAAATGCAGGGGATAAGCGTTGCTCTAAACTAAGATTTTATGCGGATTATCTCTTTAAAAGCCCTCTGTGGCTTAAGTAATTTAACGGCAGTCAAAATAAATGTCTTCATGTTTTGTTTTTTTTACCTTGTATTTATGAGATTCATGGTGTAGCCGTTTGAGCTGCGTGTCGAGTTCCATGAACTGCCGCGTCACTCCGTCAATACGAGCATGTAAATCTCTGTACTCGCTGTACTCCGTGTTAAAGTCCTGCTTGTACCTCTGTCTCTGGTCCTGACTGCAAATCACTGTGTACTTCCTGTGCAGAGAACATGAAAAGACACTATGATCAGATCTGTAAAATACCTACCTACAGCATGCCATGTTAACAACCTGCAGAAGTACACACACACACACACACACACACACACACACACACACACACACACACACACACACACACACACACACACACACACACACACACACACACACACACACACACACACACACACACACACACACACACACACACACACACACACACACACACACACACACACACACACACACACACACACACACACACACACACACACACACACACACACACACACACACACACACACACACACACACACACACACACACACACACACACACACACACACACACACACTACTTACAGTAGATAGTCCGCTGTGTCATGGTCCGCTTGAAGCACATTAGAGTCAAACAAAATGTCACTTGGCTCTGGGATAAAAAAGAAACGATGTCAAACCATTTGAAAATCCTAAACTATTGACTCGTAAAGTCACTCGTCAACAGCTAACGGCACTCACCTATGCAGTCTGCCGAGACTTCACCGTTTGGATCCTCTGAACTGCGATCCTTTCTCCGTTCTTTCCTGTCTCTCCACCTATCCTTCTCCTTGACAAACAAAAACAAAATCCCGGTTACCAATGCATCACGTGAAACAAAAAAAACCTATAAAACTAAATAAAAAGTAGTTTTCTCACCTGATCTCTGTGTTTGTGTTTGCTCTTTTTCCTTTTGATTGTGTGTCTGTTCAGATCAGGCACTATCAGAGGGGGCGGGGAGCGATCAGAGTTGGGTTGCGGGGGGTCTGCTGTGACTTCATGTCCCTCCTGAGCACAGGGAGTTTGTTCTAGCCTCTTGGCCACTTCTGCTTCCTGCTGACAGACCACTGACAAGGAGTCAAAAAGCTTTCGAGGATCAAGCGAGTTTCTTTGCTCGTCATTCCCTGTCGCTTCTGTGACGTCTTTATCAGCCGCTTGTTCAGACGGCCTCACTCTTGACATGTCACTGGCTGCTTTGCCTGACAAGCGGGAGATCCTGGGCTTCTTACTCGCCAAAGGGTCAGTGTATTCCTCTAGCAGGGAAGGTTTTGGACGGTGCGCTGGGGAGGAGTTGGGGGTGTCTCGCAGTGGACTGACCTGGGCATCTGGAACAGTGATGAGGTTCTGTTGGGGCTGAAACAGTCTCCTGCACAGTAATAGGAAGGTGATAAATAAACTATTTTACAAAATCTACGCATTGTTTTGCATATATAGTACTGGATAATCTCTCACAACTTCTCACACATGCACACATAAGTCCACACATCCTCATTTTATCTATATTCTGGTCATTGATTTTATGCCTTTGTTGTTTTATGTGGCCAACCTTAAGCTTGTTTTTAAAATCTAGTGCTAAATTTGTAGATTTTAGAACTCCTGTAATTGCTCATTATACTTTTTTTTCTTTTTCTTCTCTTCCTTTGGCGAGATTCCTTCTATAAAGCCTCTAGGGGTTTTCTAAATTTCACAACTTATTTGATGATTTAAAAAGGAACACGGCGACTTATTGGGACATTGTCTTATTCACCGTATCCCCCAGAGTTAGACAAGTCCATACATACCCTTCTCATCTCCGTGCGTGTTGTAACTCTGTCTGACCGTTAGCCTAGTTTAGCCCAGATCCTGTAGGTAACCGGCTCCACTAGCCTACTGCTCTCAATAAGTGACAAAAATAACACCAACATTTTCCTATTCATATGCTGTGAATTGTATAGTCACAGCGTGTACAATTAACAATGTCACATGAGACACAGTCATCTTCTAACTGTATACATACTGGGAACTATATTCTCAGAAAGGCGAAGCAGTGCTACTTGGGCGGAGTGATTTGCTTGCAGCACCTGAGAAGCCCCGTGGTGATGAGCAGAGAGTAGCAGAGAATATAGTTGGGCTAAGCGAGGCTAGCGGTGGGGCCGTCAGAGTTACAACACGCACGGAGATGAGAAGGGCATGTATGGACTTATCCAACTCTGGGGGATACGGTGAATAAGCCAAAGTCCCAATTAGTCGCTGTGCTCCTTTAAATAGGTTCTTTTCTTCTAGGTGAATGGCAGACATTTTCATGATATGAACATGGTGGTAAGTGTCTCAGAATCGTGTGCTACCTGACAAGGATTCGTTTCAGAAGCTGCTGGTCTCCTGAGGTGTAGCCTTGCCAGTCCTTGTGCAGCTCCTTATACAGACCGTCCTTTAGAACAAATGTGTTGTCTCTACTATTGAGCTGGCCAACCTGTGTGAAAATACACACATACAAATAAAACAGGTGAGAAAAGATGCATCTTCAGTGCTCAGAGAACAAATTAATTGTCTTGATCTGTTTCAATTGTTTTCAGCGTGACATCATGTCACTACTGTGTAAAAAGTGTAAAATGCTTCCAATTCTGATATTTAACTTGCCCAAAAATTTTAACTTGATGTTTAGTGTCATAATAGGTCCGGCAGTGCGAGACTGCCGGACCTATCTCCACAGTGGTGCGGAGGAAGGTCTAGCTAGTCCACACAACATTCCTGGATAGGAGCAAAATGTGCTCTGGTTTATTGGCATTTCTTTAAACCAATCACAATCATCTTGGCCGGCGCTAAGCACCAGACGAGGCAACGGTGCCTCAGCAAAATAGCCTCAGGAAGGAACTTGTTTGGTGGAACATGTGCACGTAGGGAGGCAAGCTCTGAATTAAAATGGCTGTCGAGTGTGTGATGAGAATGAATTTCACTCCAAAAAAAAAAGAGAAATATAAACCCGTAAATGAAACAGCGTCGATATAGAGCAGACTAGTGTCATAACTAAAAAAAGAAATTGCAAAATGACAGCCCCTGTGTTTGTCTCTAAAGCTCCAAAATGGTTCTTCTACTACTTTTAACGAGACCTGCACTTATTGGGCTAAAGAGGAGAATGAATTACCTCCACCAGTACGGAGTCCAGCATTTCTTTGTCTCCTGTTGTCAGTCCATCTTTCTGCAGCCTCAGGATGAGCTCAGGCCTCTTGTATGGCCTCAGAGCCAGCAGATGTGTTACTCTCTCCCTGAGCGGCCTCTCCTGCATGTCGCCCACGGCGCTCTTCCTGTTTAAAGCACAGGCACCTTTCTTCGGCTTGGACACGCCAACTTGGACACGCCTCTTAACGTTGCTGAGGAGAGACTGGGAAGATTGTCGGGGCTTGGTCAGGCTGGCCAGCGCAGGGGCCGGGGCTCGCACCGTTACCTTCTTGACTGCAAGTAGGGAGGAAATCTCACATAAAAAGCTGCACTTGCTATATAAAGCAAACAAATGCTTGAGCATGGCTGAGGTAATGATCATCAAAAAGGTAAGTTAACTTGTGCTGTAGTTTGTGTTTTTTTCTTTAAAAAGTTGCACGATTAGAAAGTGACCATGATGAACACAACTCCGGGTAATAAATGTGTAAAAACCTCTGTTTATAAAAAAAAAAAAAAAAGTGTGCTTTTTCAGCCTAGATCTGGCAAGATCAGACACCAAAGGAAGAGGCATCAGTGGATTACCAGTTTTGTCCTGTGGCAGAATTATGGATAAATTTCACCTCTCAGAAAACCACATTTGGGTTACAAGCATTCACACACGTCTCAGTAAGCAAAAGCTGCCATCTAATTTAGGAAATAACCGCATAGTTGCACAATCATGTAGTGAGTGAGGAAGTGTTTGTTCAGGCTTCTTCTGAACTGACAAAATCATCAAAAATAGTGTGTGTGTGTGTGTGTGTGTGTGTGTGTGTGTGTTTACTGAAACAAGATGACGGTGGCTAAAATATCTGTTTAGAAGGAAGTGGTTTGGTGGTTAGAAAAAGAAAGACAGCGGTGACAGAAAAAAAGCTAAATCCCTGGTTTTATCATGTGAATGTATATTTTGGTAAGCATGTTGTACAGAATATGTACTGTATGTTCTGCAAGTATTGTGGAGGCTCAGTATCCTTTAAAATTACATTATTATATACAATAACTTATATATACACAATGTTGTATGTGCTATATAGAAAGTATAGAGTAGTAGAAAAAAGAAAGGAAAAAAAAAAAAAGACTGACTGTTACCATGTCACTGGTTTCAACATGTGTTGCTATGGCAACCAATGCAATATGGCTGACTGTGGCTTGCATTTTATCAGCACAGTACAGTACACATTTGTCTTCAGGCCAGTCTTATTCCTTAGCTGGAGTTATCTCTTGTATAACTAAGCAGTCTCTAGATTGTGTGAGTGTGACTGTGTTTCCTACCCTGGAAGCGCCCCCCCTGTTTGATGACAATGGCCCCCCGGCTGCGTGTCTCCTCCTCAGCTTGGGCCATGCTCTGTCGAGCCTTATCGTACGAGTCATCTGTTGCGTTGACTGTCATCTTTTTCTGAATCACCCCGAGACATGACAGCTCCTCGGCAGCACTGAGAGTTGGGAGGACAGCGAGTCAAGACAGCGATCTGACAGAGCTTTCAGGACTCCTTCTACGCGTTATCTATGTCAAATGATTGACAACGATAAGACATAAGATGAGTGTTTGAGTGTGTCTCTGTTTGACTGAAGTTTTGGTAGTGTTCAGTTAGATGTATGCTTCTTTCAGCGGGACTACTTTACTACCAAATACATGAAATCTATCTGTAGTTAAACAGCAACAGCTCCAAAAGTTCGCTTTTGTGTTTGTGTCAGGATTCAAACAGTACATTTGATGAATACTTCCTTAACTTTTCACAACTCTTGGCATTTATTAAACTCACTTCTCTACATTTCCAGTCTTCTTAGACCTGGACGGTCAGAACACCATGGGTTTTCTGGCATTTAAAGAGTCTGACAGAAAGATCTTACCAGCAGGGTGACTTTCAAACAGCAGTAGGGGGGCAGAGACATTTTAAAATATTGAAACTTTTCCAGAAGCTCAGTTAACTCTTAGTAAGTAAACATAATCACTGTGCACCGAACATGCCTACAGCACTGATGAGTAGGTTTTGAATTTAGCACATAATCGCCATGCACCATGAAATGTGTGGTCTCCCCTATTTTTTAATGACATAATCGTTTGCGGTCTGCTTTTCAAATTAATTTTGAACCTTGCCACCTGATCAAGTTTAGCTTTCAGATCTATCTATTACAGAATGAATCTAACTTATATTCAAAAAGTGTAAACTGATTCTGCATTTTATATGATTATTTGTTGTTTTACCCAGTGCCGAGCTGTTGTACACAGTCAAAGCTTCCATTTGGATTATCACGGGCGATGTTAGTCACGCCAAAGGTGAATACCCTCAATTCATCTCTATTCTCTGAACAAGGGATGGTGATTCTCTGTGACATATGAGAGAGGGAGAGAGAGAATTAGATTTAACAGCTTTCAAATTGTCGCATGAGATGACGTTATTGAATTAGAATAAGTCAACAGGTCAACCAGTTCCTCTTACCCCTTTGTTGCCATTAAAACAGATGGCGGGACGGGAAGACAAACCCTGAAGAAAAAAAAGACAGATCATTTGATTAGTGTGTGTCGCCAGTAAGCATGCACACACACAGAACTGATAACAGACCAATAAGGACGTCTGTAAAACCTACAACACAGAGGATGTTTTGTGGTCTGTACTGCTGCTACATCTTCTTTCATTGTAGTTTCATTACTGCTTTTACTTTTCTGTCTGTAGGCTGTTGTTCTTCATGTCTGCACTGATCTTAACGAAACAGGGAACTCAATTTTACACATTAAAGTCTGTTTACACGTATTAGAGGGTACCACTGCACATGTGAAAAAGTTGTAATAAAGCCTTTTGTGGCTCCAGAGGGAGCTGTATGAAATCTAATAAATTGCATCAGTGACAACACTTGAGTCAGTGTCAGTTGGGGCTGAAGACTAAGAGTTTGAAAATAAAATTAAATTGGGGGTATGGAGTTTGAAAGAAGTGAGCTCTCTCTGTAGACGGTTTCCACTTCCGCTGGAAGCTAGAGGCTACATTAGATGCTTCTAGCATAACACACCCCAATCTCAGGCTGAACGGTCTGTGATCGAGTTGCATTGTGGGTAATGCAGGCGCCAAGTTTAGTAAATAATGCGTGAAATAAAAAAAAAAGGTGATATCTCTGGTTCTGCTGCATTGATTGTTTGTCTTTTTTTCTGTCCAGATATTGATCTAGTAAATCGGACTGATGCATCCCTAATGATGATAAATATCTTGAGTGCTTAATTTCCCCCTAAACACAGACAAGTTCATAAAAAGGGTTTGAACCAAATCATAATTTCAATTTTTACAAGAAAGTAAGTTGGCTACTCCACAATGTACCCCCTGGCCTATCCTGATACTTGTGCATCATGTGCCCATTTAACAAATTGCACATCATTTTAAAGAGGGCACTGGCTAAGGTCACCATAACCTGCTGCTCAAATACATCAGCTTATCACATGAGAATATGGTGAACAGAGTGAAATAACAGCCTGTCATCTTTCTGACAGGGGTGAATTAGCCTGTAGGAAACGACATAAATGAAAGTCCCAAAGTGACACGATTGCAGCACCGATGGAAACTATGTGATGGCTAGGGTCAAGTTGACCTTTTCATAGAGAGGATTTGTGAGTCCACCTGTTGATGAGTGCAGAGAGTGAGGTGGCTGCCAATACTGAGTTTGGCCCAGCTAAATGTAGATGTGTTTTTTTTTGTCTCTGTGATCAGACCAAGTAGGTTATGAATAGACACACTTAAAGCTAAATAAAGAAACTATATATATATATGCACAGCAACAGTCTTGTGTGCATGTTAAGGTTGTGCGATGAGGTGTTTTCCCCTCCTTCCTGTCTATCTCATCATAACAGTAGGCTATTAAGCAAAATCTAGAGGTATGACAGGAGCAGTGCGGTTTTCACCTTTTGTCAGAAAACTGGTAGCTGTTATTTTCTTTGGAGAGGAGTTTCCTATCCGTGTTAATAGGAATTACTGAATAGAGGAAGTGTACATGAATGTCCTCTGCTCAGACTTCCTGCAGTGTCTGATTCATTTGTGAATAATTGGGTCAAATGCAACACACACACACACACACACACACACACACACACACACACACACACACACACACACACACACACACACACACACACACACACACACACACACACACACACACACACACACACACACACACACACACACACACACAGAGCAGCCTGTTACAAGCATCACCACACAGGGAAGCTGTTCTGTACTGTATTATGCAACATGTATATTCCATTTTATAGCTTAAGGAAGGCTTGTATGAGACAACAACCGGAATGAACTTCGGCTGAAATGCGAACAACCGCCTTCCTCGCCCTTTCTTCCCACTTTGTTGTTAAGTAAGGGTCCCCTTGACAAAGTGTTACAACAATATCAACGGTTTACTGTACGTTTAAGATCATTTTTCGAGGAGAAATTGTTAAAAAATAACCTACCTTGACGTTTTGAAAGGAGCAAATGGCTCTTGCCGCGCTGTCAGTGAGTTTAACATGAAAAACAGAGATGTTACCGCCACGGTTCAGTTTACCGCTGGACAGTCCGTAACACTGGTTCTCTTTTAACACCGACATCCTGCCGCAAATCCCCCCTGCCAGGCTTGTTCCGGACCGAACAAATCTCACATAAACAAACAAACATTGGCGAGATGACCCAGAGAGAGAAGCTAAACGGTTCAGTGTGGCTGCTCCTCCGCCGCGCGCTATTCTGGAGTAGATCGCGTTACGTCATGACGGCTGAGCAGATTTTATTGGCCAAGAGTCATAAATAAACCTTTACGTAGTGCTTACGTATCCACTTCTACTTTTTCTGCTTCCCCTCTCACTATGCTAATTTTCTTTCTTTCATTGGGGGAATTTCTTCCGTGTAACTGTGAAAGAGCAGGCCATTCAACTTCCCTTAGGTTTGAATAAAATATAAAAAAGTAATAAAACTATAATACATTAAAAAAATTCTGGCTGCTAAAAGTCTTTGGTTATGTAGCTACTCATCCAGGGCCGTAACCAGGATTTAGACATATTGAGGTCGACATGAGTACCCACATTGCATCCCTCAAACAATATCAAGACTTGTACACTGGTGGAATCAGATCTTTAACTTATTAAGTAAAACAACTGATAACAGACCAGCAACAATACCACAGTGTAGAAGTACACTGTTACAAGTAAAAGTCATTAATTTAAAATGTTACTTGAGTAAAAGTAGAAAAGTATTAGCATAAAAAATAGGCCTATTTAAAGTACCATGTGTAAAAAAAAAAAGTCATGCAAAATGGCTTATTTCAGAAAAATATACACTATATTATATCATTGAATTAAAATGATTGACGCATTAATGTACATATCCCTTTGATGTTGCAGCTGGTTTACTGGAGCTCATTTAACTAATGTAGCCTACTGATTTTAATTTAGAATATTATATAATTCAACATTTATTCGTTGATTATATTTTGCATTCATAATCTGTGACTAAAGCTTCAGAATACTTGCAGTGGCGTTTAAAGAACAAGATTTACAAGACAAACTCCCAGAAAACTTGAGGCCTGCTCCAATTCTCAAGTCCTTTAAAATGTTTATGTTGGTCCCTGCCTTTTATTGAATGAAATTTTGGACTATTAATTCATATCTTGCATTGCACTGTGACTGCACTGATTCTCTTACCCTGTTTATTCTGTCCTATACAGAAAAAGCCAAGTGAAATGCAATCTTTCACTGGAATCACAAAAAAGTCAATTTCACATTTTGCATGTTTGCATGTTAATGATGTAGGGGAAATTAGATTAATATGCTTTCCTGTTGGTTTTGCACGCTGCTAATTATGTTAGCTCCAACTAATTGCTGTTTGACGTAGTTGCACATCTGGTATCAGAGGGTTGCTGAAGTTTTGCCCGGAGTCAGAAAATTTTTAGATACAGATCACCTGATGCATGTGTGTCTGTGCATTTGAAATTCAGCGTGTGTCTCATCTGTCTCTCTCTGCCAATGTTTAAACGCAGACGGTGGTCACAAGGCAGGTGAGGACTGTTCAAAGCTCACATATCAAAGGGCCTCTGGCTCTTTGTAGTGCAGTGTCTGCAACAGGTGACATTATGGGCTCAAAACCATTTATAACTTTGAACACTCACTATGTGACCGAACTTCCCCTTCAACCCAGCAGGTACGGAGGGGACACATCAGGACAGAGGAGTTACAGAGGGACACAGAGACAGAGGAAGAAGATGAAAGCTAGTATCCTCTCACTTTATGTTCTGCAGTTTGCTGCAGGCCAGCGACATGAGGACACTTCATCCAAGAGTCAATGTAAACCTTTAAGGATAAGATGAAATAATAGCACCAACGGAATAAACTCAGGATAACTGCTTTCTCCCTGTTTGTTGAAGGGGAACAGGTAAATAAGCACCGAAGAGGGAGCGTTAAGGTGAGTTAAATGTTCCACTATTATACTGTGGATGTGTATGCATGTATTACCTTGTGGATACTGTATGTCGTATGTCGTGTACATGTCCGTATTGTAAGCATTTGCAATAACATAAGCAGCTTTTAAAGTTGTATCCATCATTTAAAATAACTTGAATTCAGGTTCACAATAAACTGTGTCCAGCTTGTCCTGTTTTTTTATGTAATAAACATTTGTAGTGCATGTTTGAACAAGAAAACAGATAGATAAGGACAACGTAAACTTAATGTATTTGAACATATGCTTTCTTATAGTGTATTTTACTTTGTTTAAATTTTCAAACACTGATAAAATAATATTGTCAGGAGAATATTATTAGCATTGCCATTCGGACTAGATTTCCAGTAAAGCTAACAGGTAAAAGATGTCCAGGATTGGCAGTAAAGGTGTTTTGCTGTTGAAATTTGAATATTGTAAAATAGTGAATCTTTGTTTGTGAAAACATAGTCTGACTTTCCTTTAGCCACCAGGCCATGGGGGACCCCCTGTCGGACTCCAGTCCTCTCATCAGTGCAGCAGCCTCCTGTAAGCTTCGTCTGGTCCGCCTGCTGGTGGAGGGTGGGGCTCAGGTCAACGGGCGCAACCCGAGAGGAGAGACCCCTCTCCTGGCTGCCTGTAAGGCCCTGAAAGGGGAGCCTGCTGGGCCTGAGACGGTGAAACTCCTCACCTACCTGCTCCAAAACAAGGTCAGTCTGCAGTGAGTAATATTTCCCATTTCAACTCAGAATGCATGAGCTTAAATGCAATCTGCAACATGCAGGTTTTCCAAGAAGTATAACAGTATATTGATTTATCTGTATTTCTAATGCATAATACTTGCAGTAAGAGAGGTATACAGGACTTTCAATGCATAGTAAAGAGGTTCCTGGTGTTTCCAGCTCTGCTTGTGTCCTCCATCCACCTACCAAAATGTTCCTGAAGTTTTTGGCACTGTAGAACACAACACAGTGTACTCTGAGGCAAAAATAATTATTAATTACATGGAGGCTTGTGCATTAAAGTCTCTTAAAAAGTTTTCACTTGAGAGCCAGAACACACAAGTAACAATGCCAAATCAGATCTTATTAGGATGTCAGAATTTTTTTTTTTTGAAGATTATTTTTGGGCATTTTCAGCCTTTATTTTTGACAGGACAGCTGAAGACATGAAAGGGGAGAATGACATGCAGAAAAGGGCCGCAGAAAAACCTCTATATATGGGCGCCCGCTCTACCAACTGAGCAATTCGGGCACCCTCATAAGTCATTTTAATAAAGTTTAGCTTTTGATTTCCTAACAAGCAAAATTGACAGACACTTAATTCACACTGGGCGATTCTTAAGGCTTCATGGTATACAAACTTCTTGAGTTGTCGTCTGCTATGTGACTGTCCTCTGTACCAAATCAGGCATATCCAAATGCACAGGACCGGGCTGGACGCAGCGCTCTGATGTACGCCTGTATGGAGCGAGCAGGAGCTCAGGTGGCATCCACCCTGCTGGCTGCAGGAGCCGACCCCAGCATGGAGGACTTCTCCGGAGCCTCAGCACTGGTGTACGCCATCAATGCACAGCACCAGCCGACATTAAAGGTATCCTATTTGTCATGACGTATAAAGATGTATCTAAAGTTTAAAGTGGCATAAAATGGAAATACTCAATTAAGGTATAGAAGTACCTACATTTTTCAACTTTTTCAGTGGAAGGTTTTAGTGCCACGTGGTGTTTCAAAAGCTTGTCCTCGCTATAGATAAGGAGGAAACACTGAATCCTTTTAAATTATTATCTTGTAAACAGTTCAAATGTGTACGTACTTAATAACACTCCAAAAAAACGTCAGTATTGGGCACCATCAAACCCCAAATCCAATCAATACCCCAGCAGCGCTGTGTTCTTCAGGTGTTGATGGATGCCTGCCGGGCTAGGGGTCGTGACATCATCATCATTGCCATGGAGATGGGTGGGAATGGAGGCCCGGTGACTAGGCGTTACCTAAATGTTCCTCCATCTCCTGACACCTCGCCGGTGTCCTGCATGTCCCCGTCTGACATCATCCTCAAGACGGGCTCACCCAACTCATCCGAGGGAGAAAACATCTTCAACTTCAGAGGAACTAGTGAGTAATGCTGATTGTTTCATCTGCAAATGTAAGGAACATGCTACTGTTTTGCATGGTTTAGTTCAGTTCCAGTACACTTCACATAACCCTGCAGGGGTTTGAAACTTGTAATTGATCACAATGAACGCTATGTCCACATTTATGTGTGTGCAAGTCACATTCTCGTTGCATGGTAAATGCCACTAAGAGTACACATTACCACACAAATGGAAGCAGACATGATGTTCTCTGTGGTTGATTGATTACCCATTTCTTTTAATTAAGTTAAAATTAGTCAAATGCCACCCTGCACTTAAATGAATTCAAACCCTAGCTACCAAGAAGGTGAGAAAAGAACAAATACTAAAAACCTTGAACATCTAAAACAATCAGTAGTATGTGTAATTTGTAGTAAATAGACTAAAACATGCAAAACCGCAACAATCTCACAACATAGATGACAACAAAGATGAGAAAGTCCTTAAAGTGCAGAGATACAAACATGCAAACAAGTCTTCCAGTACCACTTTCAGTACCATCCACAGTACTCGGATGCAGACACTGTGCCCCTCTTAGATACAGAGCAATGTTTACCAAAGGCAAGTCTAGACAGATTAGACCCAATTTCTTGTGGTTGAAATCATTAGCTGAATGCTCATTCCTTAGGAGACAAGATGAAAATGTGTTGTAAGGGTCAGGTGAAGCTAACTCTGGTGGTGCATTACTATGAAAGATGAAACATTTCTTCTGCCACAGAGGAACTGACAATTAATTCACACCGTAGAAACTAAGAAGAGTGGTTTTAAATAAAGTTTGATTAGGGCGATAGAGGACAGATGTGAGGATGAAGTGACGGACGAGGAAAACATCTGGTTATATAAGAAGATTAACTTAACAAGCTGTGCTCAACAAGGGTATATGAATGTGTTTTAAGTCAGGCTAAGGATGGTACTTCATTTCAGACTGAAATATCTCAACAACCATTAGATAAATGGCCATGAAAGTTTGTGCAGACATTCATGTTCCCTGGAGGATAAATCCACATGATTTTGGTGATCTGCTGACTCTTTTCTCCAGCACAACTGTTTTGGGAATATGTGTGGCTTTGTGTAAGATGAACATGGTAAACATTATGCCTGCTGAATATCAGCATTGTCACTACCCAATCCGTACTGGAAACCCGATTTGTTCGGGTCCTAACCCCCTGACCAATGGGCTATCCTGACCCTACCTATTCAAGCTCAGTGCCTAACCTCCACCATCTTCGTTTATGCGTAAAACAAATTGGGATTCCAGTAAGCATTATCATGATTCCCACTTGATTGGGATAGCCCACTGGTCAGGGCAGTGAACCTGAAAAAATCGGGTTCCGGAACATCGCGCAAGCATGTACGCCTGGCCAATCCTAGTGCTTGAATGCTACGCAGGGCAGGTCTTGCCAAGAAAGTAAGCGGAATAACATTTCCAGTACGGATTGGGCAGCGACAAGCATATTAGCATTGTCACTGAGAGAATGTTAACATGCTGACGTTAGCATTTAACTTAAAATAAACCTGTGCCTAAGCAGCTAGTGTGGCAGCTGTGTCTTAACTACGTACCACAAACTAGTGATTGTATAGCCTACAGCATAAACTCCATAATAATCTTAAATGTTAATGTTTTTTTTGCAGTTACAAGAAATTAACATACTTTACTGTCTTATATTAAGAGGAAATTATGCATAACGTGTGCAAGATAAAGGCTTTAGCCAAATTAAACTAAAAAAAGAACAGGTCTTCCTGTCGGCCTAGCTGCTTTACCATCATCCATAGCTCCTCCATTTCCTTTGTGCATTGCATTGTGGGAGAATGGTGTACATCAACAACACACTCGTAAATCGGTGCCTTTTTTCTTTTTTAGAAATAATGAATACTGTACACACTATACTGTATAGGCCACAGTAATCAAAACCTGCTTTGAAGAATAATCAGAATCAAGCCAATTATGTTAATATAGCTCAAAATTAGGAGCAGGAAAATAGATAAGGAAAAACTCTCCCAAACAGGGGGAAAATGGAAGAACCCTCAGGAAGAGTATGGACAGATATGCCAAATGCAAAAGGGGACACAGTTCTTCTCAACCACTTCCATATTTTCACTCATTGTCTGTGTCTTATTCACTATCAGGCAAAAGAGGAAGCAGCAGCAGCAGACATCCCTCTTGTGAGCTGAGTCCGTTGAGCCAGAGTAGCACTCCACCAACCAGACAGAGAATGTTATCGGAACCATGGCTGGCCATTCACAACCTGGCCTGTCTGAACCGGGCTTACGAGGAGGGCATGAGGGAGAGGAGCCTGTGGGAGGACGGGGATAGAGAGGATTCAAGGAGGGAGAGAGGAGGGAAGGGAGATGAGGAGCCACATTTTCATCAGTCCAGGATGGAAGAGAGGAAGGAGAGTGTGGTTCAAAGGAGGGATAACAGATGTGGAGGAGGGAATTACAACAGCTGCTGTGAGGATTTTCTTCCGAGGCTTTCTCAGTTGGTCCTCTCCCTCACAGAGATGAGCCCGTCTCAGACAACTGCCAGCAGACTGTTACCTAAGAGGTGTTTGACGCCTGGAGGTTCAACATCAGACAACATGACCCTGAAAAGCTGTGTTGATAAGCTTCCTGCCTGTTTGTCTCCTCACTCCCAACTCCGCAGGAACACCCTCCCCTCCGTCACGGTGGTTCCTCCTCTGCTTCACCTCCCGCCCTTGGTCCACCAATCAGACTCCCACCTCCAGGTCAGTGGTGGAATGTAACTAAGTACATTTACTCAAGTACTGTACATCCAAGGGCATAACTTTGGGTTAAACATTGTTGGGTTGGGATTGCGCGTTAACAAAAGCGACAAAAACCTTGAATAAATAATCTGAGAAAAAAACCTTGGAAAACAAAAAGGCGACAAAAACGTCAAATTTTTTTTAAAACATTTGTCTCTCGAAAAAAGAAACAATATGACGGAAAAGTGACAAAAACATTGAAAATGCAACAAAAACCATAAAAAGGAACAAAAACTTAATAACAATAATTACACCGATGACTACATCTGAGAGAAAATGTTGAACTTTTTACTCCACTACATTAGTCTGACAGCTTTAGTTACTTACTTAGATAACAATTAAATAGTTGCCCTTTCATTCTGTATTGTTAAGCATAGCAAGCCTCAAAAAGCATATGTAGTTTATAAAATACAATGTTTTATTATAAATTACCCAACAATATAACAGCCTACAAGTCCAGCTGAAATGATTAGACCATTAAACACTTAGTTGAATGACTGAACTGTTTCAATCATTTCCTGTTTCTAAAATGTGAAGATTTTCACTGCATTGAGTACTTTTACTTGTAATACTTTACATTTTCCTGATGATACTAGTAGTACTAGTACTACATACGTTACTTACGTAACATTTTCAATGCAGGACTTTGACTTGTTAGAGTATTTTTTTTTTTACAGTGTGGTATTAGTACTTTTACTTGAGTAAAGGATCTGAATACTTCTTCCACCACTGCTCCAGGTTCCATCCCAGGCTTCCACTTCCAAAAGCAGGAGCATGGTGTTTCTGCCTCATCCGCCCAGCTCCTCTCCACCCTCCTCTTCCTCCAGAGCATCTGTAAGAGCGCTGTTACTCCCTCGGCTGTCGCCCGCCTCCTCTCTAACGTCACTAGTTGCTCCTGCTGCAGCGAGAGGAGCAGGAGGACACAGCGTCACCACTCGATACAGCTTGGACAGACGGGAGGAAGAGGAGGAACCATTTAGGTCTTCATCCCTCCATAGTGTGCTTCTCTGACATGAGAACGTGTTAAGTTCAAGCAGCAGCCTGAATATGGAGCTGGAGTGGACAAACTCTACCCGCAAAGCCTCACGTCTGAACAAATCATTTTAAAAGATCCCCAAATCACTGCGATTACAGTTGCAGTTTTGTAACCAAAGTGCAAAATGAAACCGTAAAATATAAAAAAAATAAAACAATAAGAAAAAGTTCGTCCCTGTGCGGACTCTAAAGTTTGTGAAATGTAATAAGGAATACATTTTATTATCCTCATCACAAGACATCAGTTAGGCCACAGAAAAACTGGGAAATTAAACATTGTGTAGAGGCAAATCATAACTGTATAAGTCCGGTGAAAGAAGTGCATGTTCATGGCAAAAGGAGTGAAGTCATTTTATTTGTTTTTAATATGTATCTACAACAAGGGGGACACAGGCAAAAACGACTGACAACTTGATGAAAATTAAAACAAAATGAAAAAAAAAATAAAATAAAAATAATTACATTTATTATCAATGCATTTTTCCCACCTTTTTTTTCTCCAATAAGCAACATTTTTTTGTCTAAAGAAACTTTACAATATAAAGAAACATACGAAGAAGGAACCTCTCATTTTACTACACGAGACATTTAGGATCTGAAACTACCCTAACATGAGATACAAAGCAACTCCCCAAGGACAGACTGCCTCATATTCAATACTGCTTTGTCATCAAGAGGAAAAAATGAGGAACTGAACAGAAAAATCTTTACTCCCCTCAAAAATTCCTCTCTTAACCCTCCCTACCCCTGAATGTTACAGTATTATACATCAGCACAATAGAAATACAGAAATGATCAACGTTGTGACAGCTTTACTTACAGGACAGAAAGAGAGAAGTTTGACTGCATTTTATACAACAGTTTTTCAAAGTACAGGGGAGGAAACGCCTGTTCCCGCACTCTCTCTACCTCTTCATAGCAATAGGAACAAATCTGTCAGTTATTTTTTTTTTTCTCTTTACTTTCCCCAAAACATCCCCGCCCCATTTTAAATAGATAAAAAAAAAAATCCTTCATAGTAAAGTCTGTACTCTGGTCCCTGGTGTGTCAGATTGAGAGCCAGTGTCCTGTGTGGCCTTCTTTCGGCTTCAGTTCTATCAAGAGGGTAGTTTAATGCAGTGTATCGGAGGAAGACACGGAAGGGACGAGTTTTATTATGAAAAACTGGCCTCTTTTGCTCTGTTCTTGCAACTTCCTTGTGAAACACAGTGAAAAAATTTGCCCGTTTTGTGGCTTTTTGGCCACCTTGCTTCAAATTTTCCAAGAACATAGGAGGCTTCTGGACAAGAATCATGTTTAATTTAAGGATTTGTTAAGGAAAATGTGTGTGACAGTGAGTTAGCTAAAAAGGCGTTCAAACACACTCACTACAAAATTGTCCTCTTAGACCCCTTGACGCTACGGCTCTGATGCACAGTAAAACGCCACGTCTGTCTGTGATGAGGTGAAATAGTATAATAGTCTATAGCAGCTCCAGTTTCTGTTTCTCATCATCAAAGAAACACCATCTCTGAACAAACACACACAGTTGCCCCGAATCACGTTTCTGATCAACTGTTGTTGTGATTTGAAAATATCAAAACATGTCAATGATATCAAAATGCATTTTACAGTATTTACAAAAAAAAAAAAAAATAGAAATCAAAAGATGGAGAGAGTTGTACAAAAAAAAAAAAAAAAAAACAATCAAGAGAAGGGTGGTGTGTGTGGCTGTGTGTCGATGCTGGCCCGCTGGGAAAGGACGGAGGTCTTTTTCTTCAAGATGAGCAAAAGGGAGGGAAGGCCACCCGTTACAGTCAAACAGAGCAACGCCTTTCCTCTTTCTGCTTTGCTCCGACATAAAAAATGCCAAGGAACCGATGAGCAGAGAGCCAGAAGTCCTTTCAGAGGGAGCACTGCATGTGTGACAACATGTCTGCAAGCTAAACTGACTGGTGTGGGAAAAGCAAAAATTCCATGAAGCACAGACATACATCACAATGTGTTGAGGACTCATCTGCAAACAAAAACAATCCAAGTGTTCACCACAGTTCAGCAGAGACGATACCGCAACCTACGCACATGTTGGAGTCAACAGTGACCTAAGTGGGCAGCGTTAGTGGAAGCAGCCTGAGTGGAGGACGTCGGCACCTTCAGGGCTCGGAAAGTAGAGGGGTCTAATGATGTCAGACGGAGATGAGGAGACGCTGATGACTGGATGTGCATATTTACACAGTTGCTACTAGTTCTGCAATGAACAAAAAAACAGGGATAACACAAAAAAAAAAAAAAAAAAAAAAAAAAGTAACAATGATTCATAAGACAAATTTAAAGTACATAAATAAATAGAGCTGTGCATTTCACTGCATGGAAGCTACTAAAACAGGAGCCGCTTCTTCTTCTGGTTTGGATTATTGAACAAGCAGTTACAAAATTTAGATGGCTGCTGAAACTAAAAAAAATAAAAAATAAAAAAGAGGAAGAAGAAGAAAAATAAAAAAGGGCCAATCAGTACCGTGATGGTTAACATCTTACCTGCAGGGGCAGTGTGCTCACATTTAGCCACATGCAACACAGCAAATAATGTCTGATTTGTGTGCACATGTGCTGTCTTCATCATAATAATGTGCCCTTAGAAACAACAGAAATTAGAACCTAATCTTAAAGTGATCATACCAATATCATTAATAACAATATTACAATAATAAAAATAGCAATGATACAATACATACACAAAAGAATGGGGGGGGGGGGGGGGGGGAGAGTTCACTGATCATCACACCACCTCTATTAAAAATGTACACACAGAGAGCAACAATGTGGGGGGGGCAAAGGGGATAGTTTCATCTGACCCTCAACTGAATCGTGGAGGAACAGCAACTAAACTAAATGTCCAGGCAGCTGCTTAAAGACCTGACACTGTGTCCTCACGGGAGGGTGTGTTATCCAGTCGGCTCTCTTCCTCTTTCTCTCCGTTTGTCCTCCTTCCCTCGCTCATTGTCTAGAACCTGACAGGAAGCCAGGGAGGCGGGGGCCGGAGTCAGAGAGGAGGCTCTTCCTGTTGCTCTGTGACTGCTTCCTATTCAGACCGGCGGCCATCTTGCATGCTCCAGGAGGGCCCGTCTTAATTAGAGTTCCAGCATGCTCAAGGGCTGTCCCAGAAGGCTGCGTGGCCATAGAGTTCCCAAGTGAGAAGGTAAAATCGGACGGGTGGGGGGGGGGGGGGGGAGGGGGGAATAGCGGATCCAATGTGGGTGTGGGGCAGAGGATGTGTGTGATGAGGGGAGGTGTCCAATCCGAGGTGAAGTAAGGATTGAATTGAAGAAAAAAAAAAAGAAAAAATCAGGTGCGGGGGTACAACAAAAAGGGGGGGGGAGGGAAATAAAGAAAAATACAAAAAAAAAAAAAAAAAAAAAAAAAAAAAAAGGACAAAAAAATAAAATCACACACTCATCGTCATGTTGGGTGAATACTGAAAAGAGAGAGAGGGAAGGGGGAGGAGGGCACAGATGAGTGGATATGTCACTGACAACATGTAAACACCAGAGGGCGCTCATACCCAGCCCTGCAAAGCTGGAGGAGGCACAGACTAAAAGGTTCCAGCTGGGCTCAAGTACACCTGATTCAGGTAATCAATACTGCTTAGATTAGAGCTGGATATTGAACCTCAATACATTTTTTTAGTAGACATAATTTGTAAATAACACAGAGCATCAGAAACTCATAGCCTCGTTTACCTATTCTTTAACCAGAGATTTAGTTTTAATTATATGAAAATTGTGTGCAGCAGTTTATATTGAGTTTATTTCCAAACATACAGAATGTTCCTCAAAGTAAGAATTAGAAAACTTATCACTTTGGTGTTGTATTAAAATGCACTAATGATGGCTCTTATTTTGAAATATGGCTAATGAGTCCCAGTCCTACTGCTGATTGGTTGAATCCGGGTATTAGAGCTCAACTATAATTCCAGCCTGTGCACCCCGTGGCTCTCTCCAGGCCAAGGGTAAGAGACCGTCACAATCTTACACAATGCATGGGACACAGTATGCCCCTCCACCTGTTGTGCACAGAAAACTTTAGCAACTATTTTGTTCTTAAAGCTGAAAAAATGTGATACAACAAATACATGAAACAGACTAGACATTTGTCATCAACTGATCACTGATACAGAGGGTATACAATGAATTTCTAAGTGATTAGTATGTGGCTACAATGCAAGCAGAACATCAGATATTCTTTATAACCCTATTTTATATAATGAACAGCAGTTGTGAGCTTCAGAAACAGCTTAGCATGTTTTGCATTTAAAATGTATAGTGCTGTGTCCCAAGTAATAGAGTATAAAGACTTTAAGCAAGAGTGCAGCACTTAAAAGTAGAGGTCTTGACAGGTCTGCATGGCTTCTTTTAACAGAGACGTGACCCAGATATCGAGTTGAATCTGGTCAAAATTAGATTTGGTCCATTTGGGTTTGGCAGGTTGCTGCTGTGTTGCCATGAGTCTCCCTTTTGTGTGTGGCAGTATGTGTAATACCCAATTGGATCTGAGTGGACTTGCAATCAGCTCTGATCATGTGGTGCGTCATATCAATAAACCTTTTTGTTGCAGGAAAAATGGCACGTATAGCTGTTGTTTCTGACTGTGGGTGCTCAGTAATTGCTGGTCTCTCTCTATTTGGGCCTGTTCAAACCGCATTCTGGATCAGGCCTTCTTATTTACGGGTCTAGTTGGATGGGTTCTGATTGTCTCTCTCGCTCAGTCACCTTTTTTATTTTTACCGTGTTGGGTTTGCGTAGTTTGTCCACATGTTGGTGACGAATCGGGTATAACATTTTGGACCAGTGAAGACGTCTACTTCAAACACTTCCTTTCAACTAATTGCGCTTCTTATAAGCATCACTTTAACTACTGACAAACAAAGCAGGGCCTCTAAGAGGAGGTGCCAGTTAAAAAGAAACAATGCTAGCTCTCTGCTCAAATAATATGAGTGTTAGACTAATCAATATAGCTAAAAAAAGAATAGGGACAAGACACTAACTTTCCCAGAACATTATCAATAGTCTGAGATCAATATTATATAAAAAAAAAAAAAAAAAAAAAAAATCAGGCGAACCCTCTGCTTGCATTCTTGCACTGGTTTGTCATGAAGTCAAGGATAACTGTTAAGGGTTGTGAGATGCCATTCACTCGCTCTACTCACACTTTCGCTTTGGAATGGGTTCAAGAAGTTCCCGCCCATTTCGCCGTCATCTCTCGGCGTTCCAGGAGGGTTGTTCATGCCCCCCATGTTATTAGGGGAGCTCTGGAGGAAGAGAGGGGGGGAACAAAAGACTGCGTTGAGACTGCATCTTATAAACAGCATCCTTTAAATGTAGAAAGTAAAGATTCGAAAGAAACAGGAGAAGGTTAATGAAAATCTGAATTTTACTCACCTTTGGCAACCCGTCCATATCCCCAGACCCTGAGGAAGTGAAACAAATAGTTTGATTATTTTTCAAGGTAAACTTGTCCCAAACTAAAGCACTGTTTTAGTTGTACACATATCAGCTGTCAGGGATTTGTAAAGCAACACTGTGTTTAAACCCACCTAGTGATCCGTTCATGTGGTGCGGCTCCATGGCTCCCATAGCTCCCATTGGCCCGTCAGGCCCAGGTCCCATAGGGAACTGGTCAAAAGATGTAGAGCAAGCCTTATAAATCACTGCAAGATTTAGTTTTCATGTTTTGACCTATGTGGTCTTTTCAGCTCAGGGTGGAGTAGAGATTATGAAATGTATTCTTCCTGGTTCATTTCCAGTCGATTCTTATTGAGCTCAGTGTGGCAGCTTTATGTTTCTCTAATGCGGAATTGTACTGGTGCCCAGTGATATGGTTATAAACCCCATTTGAGCTGGATTCATTTTTTGCGGCAAGGTTGTGCAATTTTAATTATTGCAACATCCACAATTCTAACCAAAAAAAAATAAAAAATCAATCTGCACTGTCTAAAACTGTTACAAGCCTGGAAAGTTAAACCTTTCAAAACAACATTACAGAGCTTTTTGTTAACTTGAATCATGTGTGAGACTCACATTGGGTCTGTTGCCTCCCGGTCCGATAGGATTCATCATTGTATAGATGTTTTCACTGGAGTTAGTCGAATCTGAGAGAAGAAAAAAAAAAAAAAAAAACTTCAGTTACATGATAGAGGGATGACGTTAATCATTATTAACAAATATGTTATCTTATGAAACACTGAAAAGAAAAATAGAAACGCTGATGGTGCTTGGTTGGCGAGGGGACACATGCTTGTTTAGTGAGGAAAAAATGAGGAGGAACATCTATTTCTGACACAAGTGTTAGTGCTGGGGACATAGTTAGGTTGACGCACCACCTGGGCTGGGCATGATGGGAGTTCCAGGTGGACCTCCTCCGCCTGGAGGACCCTGGGGAACAATCAGTGATAGAGGTTAAAATGACACTCATAAGAACATGAAGTATCAGTACAATTCAATTCTAACTGTATCTAGGAGCGCTGCGCTGGTTTTGGACTAATTTGAACTCACCACATAGTTTCCTGGAGATGAGGAGGAGTAGGCTATCTGCAGGGGGAGAGAGGAAACAGATAATCAGATCTGAGGGTCAGACGATACTGAATGTGAATCTATACAGGGTGGACAAAATAAGAGAACACTTTAGAATCTAATACAACAGACCTGCAATACACATTAGTTTTGCAAAGCTTATAAATGTTCAGACTGCAGCAAAGACATGTTTCAACTCTATAGTAGGTTTTTGAGGCCACAGTTTGTACTGTTGTCACCTAACTATGCCTTTAAATGTCCTTCAGGGAAACTGCCTAGGAAAAGAGGAACAGTGGTTACAAGTATCCTTCGATTAAACTGACTGATGGACACAACAAATTAAGTGTAGTTTATGGTTCTGTGGAGGCTCCACGCAGAGCTTCCGTCGGAGCCTACGTAAGTGGCCTGAAGTTTATACTTGCGCGTTGGTGTGTGCGTCGATCTCTTAGCAGGGCCGGCATGTCTGTGTGTGTGTGTGTGGAGTGTGTAGTAGAGCGAGTGATAAGAGTGACGGCGAGTACCGACTCTAGAGTCATGGTGAGAGAAACAAAGTGTCTCCTCTGTACTTTCTGACCAAGGTGGGAAATCTGTAGCAGGAAAAGTTAACCATCTGCTTGATTTCATGTTGTTCATGGAGACGTGTAGTTAGATTTTTCGAGAGCTGCACGTCAGGCTATGGCGTAGGGTCCGGAGTAGGGTCCGTGTCTCCACGTACCTATGTACGTAGCCACAGCGTAGATTTAACGCAGAAGCATAAATCACGCTTTACAGAGCAAAATCAACACGCTGCTGAACCATAGGTGAAAGTCATAAGGGTAACGTTTGTATTTTGCTGGGCTGTTGTACAGGATTGCAGGGCACTCAAAGTTATTTCCTCTTTCTTTGCCCAACACCTTTATGTGGGCATGTGGAAAGGGCAAGGCTTTCTGACTCACAGAGTTGGCATTAGGTCCTGGCCAAGGCCCTCTTCCTCCGGGACCCCTGAGGCAAAACAATGAAAGAAGGAAGAGAAGAATAAAGGCAAGAGAGACAATGACAAACAGGGAAAAGATGAAAAATGGTGTGAAGAGAAAAGGCAACATAAATAACTTGAAGACTTTTTATTAACCTGCATTGAGACAAAAGGGTCATCATTTTACTAGCTGTATCAGAGGTTTTAACTTACATGTTCATTCCTGGCATGGGACCGCCCATGGAGTTGGGAGGAGGCCTCATACCTCCATAATTCTGTAAGACAAATCAGTAATAAACATTGTAAGAACATTCAACAAGAAGTCATTATTGATTCTCAACAATATTCCTATTTTTGTTGGTCATTCTAATTCTTAAACTGTTTTGGATTTGGCCTTTTGTGGTACATGTTCTAGTATCACACGTACATTACTGGACAGAGCAGCTGTGACAGCTTCAAACAAACAACAAACAAGCCTGGACTGTTCAGATGAGTATATGGAAGAAACTACTAATCAAGAAAAGATACAATTTCAGCTTGTAATAGCAACCACACCTATATAGACAGTAATACATATTTTATAAGAATATATCTAAGTGTCAATGTGATAAGAGTTAAGTTACATTAATAAAACTCTTAACAATAAAAGCAACAGACCTGCTGATACCTCAAAGGGTCTAATCTTCACAAGAGTCTAATTGACATGCAATAATACATTTGTGTGTGTGTGTGTGTGTGTGTGTGTGTGTGTGTGTGTGTGTGTGTGTGTGTGTGTGTGTGTGTGGCTCATCATACCTGTGGGCCCATGGCCATTCCTCGAGGAGGGTTCATTCTCATAGGTCCACCCATGTTAGGATGTCCTGCAAGAACACACCCACAGAGTCAGACACTGGCTGTGACGCACATCATCACATAACACACTAGTGCTGGTGTAAATCCACATATGGCTCGTCTGTTAAAATCAGGAATGAAGACGTGCCACAGACAATGTCTTCATCCTAATCCCATTAGTTGTAACCCGCTGGCCCCTGAAACTGTAATCTGCGACTAAAATCACCACGGACCCCTCACTGAGCCAGACACACCCACAAGTACTCAATCCACACGGGGGCGGGGGGGATTTTCTACAAATATCTGAAAAGATAACAATAATGTTTTGGCTGGTATCAACTGTGATTATATGTTTATATAATGTGTCAAACAAAAATGCCAAATATTTGTACAATGAGGATTTGCATCTTTTCTTTATCTTTTATTATTACAAACTGGGTTTAAAAAACTAAATTGTTGACACTTTACCCCTATTTAGGGTTTCTACAGGGTTGACCAAGTTAAATCTAAGGCTTTAAGACATTTTTAATATCGCAGAGAATGTAAATTAATAGCCATTTCACAGTCAGTCACAAATCACCTCAAGTATGAAAAATATATACATGTACATTTTAAAACCCAGTAGGAATGAGGCCTAGAATGATTTGCCAAGTGCATTCATGTTTATAATCAAATTATTGTCAGTACTGTCTGTTTTGAAGGAAACTGGAATGAATGCTTTTCAAGACCTGCTGTTACCCGTTTTTTTGCCAGAGGCGTGTGACCTCTGACATATATAGCAATTGTAAGTCGCTTTGGATAAAAGCGTCAGCTAAATGACATGTAATATAATGTAAAGTAATTGTATAGTTTCAGGATTAATCAATAATACAAATAATCATAAGTTACAGCCATAGTAGAGTCATAATCTATCATAGACTATATCTACTATACAAAATGAACACATTTCATAATATGGAACCCCTTCTCAGAATTTCGACTATCCTTACCTTGCGGTCTTGTCGGGTCCAAACTGTTTGGCAGGAGAGGCTGAGATCCAGGGATTCCCCCCGGAGGCTGAGGAAAGACCAGACATGGAAACTGATTAAAATACTGACTTATATTCACATTGGCAACAGAGATATTCTAACTTGTAAAAAAAAAAAAAAAAAAAAAAAAAAGGCGACTAAAAAAAACTGCTACCTGATTTGGCATTCGGAGTGCGGGACGCGGCCCACCTGGATACCGTGGTGACATGAATGGCTGCGGTGAGAAAGAGGGGAAAAAAGGGGGGTTGAGGGTGGGAAAGTAGGGAAAAGAGGGACACAGAGAGAACAACATTTTCATTATTGATAAATCCAACAGCACTCAAACAGGCGTAGCACTGAGGACACACAGATGGACACAGTGTGGTTAGAGAATGGAGGATGACGCTCAACGATCATCAACACATCCGCCTAGAAAACATAAGCGAGTCAGTGTTTTAGGATTTTTAACAATGCCTGCTTATACACACACACTCTAAGCATGGGTTGTGTGTGTGTGTGTGTGTGTGTGTGTGTGTGTGTGTGTGTGTGTGTGTGTGTGTGTGTGTGTGTGTGTGTGTGTGTCCGCGTGTGTGCAAAGACAGCGCTCACACAGCTCCCTGCGCAGCCTGCCTGCTCTCACTGTGGTGTAAGATGATTCGGCCTGTGGTCTGCCGGTATAGTTAAGAGACACCTCAGGCCAACAAAACCGTCCAAAAGCCTTAGAGGAAGCATGTCCACACTCTCGCACACAAGAAAGAAACCAGAAACCACAAGAATGAAGAGCCGGGCTGCCGCAGTTAATGGGCAAAGGCTAGCTTTACCTTCACAGTGGCATCGGCAGCTACTGTTCTGGACAAGTGTTGAAACCCACGCTGACTGAGAATGAAAGTTTATTATGGCTAAATATTTTGAATACGCTCTTATCTGGTTGGAAGATTGAGTAACTAAAAACTCTCTCTACATGTGTGGAAAGTGGGGGTACCAACGTGTACCCATGTGTTTATGTGACGCTTCCATAGTGCCTGTCCCCTGTTTTATTCATGTGCAAGAACAAGTAAGCAGACCGGAGGGGAGTATGCTGTGTGCGTTTGTGCATGTGTGTTAAGAGTGGAAGAGCAGATAAGTGTGCAACCCCCCACAAGCTGCTCCGGGGGTGGAGCAAGGAGTAAATTATTCATCCCACACAGGGACAGCCGGTTCTGGGCCTTGGAGAGGAGCGGGCCCTGGTGCCTTTGGATGCTTGGCTTTCATTAAAAAAGGAGCCGAGGAGGACCGGAGGGGCCGAGGGGCCGATATCAACGAGGAGTTAGCCAGAACAAAACTAAAACTAACAGGGCTCAAGGTTAGGAGAGGAAGAAGAAATTGTGCGAGTAGTGAATGGAAAGAAAAAGAGCTTGTGTGTGGGCGAGGAGGGTGGGGGGGATTTAGAAGGAATGAAAGAGAGAGGGGTGTTTGAGAGAAAGAGTTTGCATCTTACCTGGCCATGGGGTCCCATCATGGGGTTGCTGGGGTTGTGTGGGGGGGGCTGTGCGTGGGGGGACTGCTGAGAGCCAGGTGGTCCCTTTAAGAAAGAAGAGCGATATCAGATAGGGGAGGGCCCAAAAGTGGGCTTTACACCTGGAGGAATTACCCGATCAAAATCATAAGAAAGAAGAGGACGAGAGGGGGGGATTCAGCGAGGAGTCTTCAGGTTGAGGAGAAAGATGAGGAGCAACAAGATGGCTGAAGCTCTCAGTTAGATAATGTACTCCTTAACCAAAAAAAAAAACAAAAAAAAAAAAAAAACAATTAAAAGTTAAAGCCCAATAAGAAAACAGTTTTAAATTTGCCTTCGAGTCCAAACAAGCGAACAGAAAATCGGTATCAAGCATAATCGTTTCACTGGATTGCTTCAACATGTGGCTACGATGAAAGAGATGATTCTTGGGGCCCTCAGGTCAGAGGACTACATGCAGTTTTCCTCTCAACCACATGGGGGCAGTGTTGCCAAAGGCTCACTGCAACAGGACAGGAAGCAGCAGAACAGCCACTAGTGGCAACTTCAAACCACAAAGACTACTGACAAAAACAAGTTAGAGTTGTTTTTTTTTTTTGCTACTCATTGTGAGCCTACTTCAGTATGACAATGTATCAACAAAAGCAACCCCCGAGCGTCTTCGACACACTGCTGTGATATTGCTGACTTTTCACCCAAAGACAAGGGGTTAACGACCCCTAATAAATAACTCATTATGCAACAGTCTTATTTCCGCTCTTATCACGGTCACCGCCTTCATCTTTTCATTGCTTTGTTCTTTATTTTACTTGTTTTACTTTTGATCAGAACATTTGAAGACATCGCCTTGGGCTCTGCTAAGTGGTCATGGGGACATTAATTGATCATGCAAATAGACATTGCAGCAAAAATCTTTCACTCTCAGTTTGATCAAACCAATTTTGATTTAAGCAACTGTTTTAGTCACTTTTTAAAAAAAATTTAGAACAACTTCCTGTACAGCTGCTTGTGTTTCAACAGCATTAAACATTTGAGCATGCAGCCTCTTTGTTAATTGAAAAGAACAACATGTTTATATTTCTCAGAGTATTTATATTAAAAAAAAAAAAAAAAAAAAAAAAAAAAGGTATTGTTTAGGTCTGTAACTCGGTTTTCTAACAGAAGTATCGAAAAGATTTTAAATGATACCCTGCCCCAACTATGAGCATGAACCATATTTGCAGCAAACAACCAAAGCTTTCCGTTAACACACACACACACACACACACACACACACACACACACACACACACACACACACACACACACACACACACACACACACACACACACACACACACACACACACACACACACACACACACACACACACACACACGTTAAAAATAGCACTTCCATGCGTCTCTCCTCACCCTCTCTTCTCCCCACCCTTCACTTGCTTATTCACAGTCGTACTCTCACTAATCCCCCCCCTCACCACCACCACCATCCTCTCAGCACATTGCCTTGCTCTCAGCAAGCAAACAATGGAGTGGTAGGTAGCCAGAGAAACAAACACTGGGTTACAATCCTGGTGGCACTGATCTTTCACATTTCCCTCTCTTCTTCTTCATCTCCCTCTATCCTTCCCTCTCTCCATCGTGTCGCTCGCTTTTTCTCTCCGATCTCTTCTCCACCACCTTATTGTGCCTCCTGCCAAATGCCAGTGCTGTCCATCACACCGCTACCTCACGGAGGATGCGTGTGTGTGTGTTGGTAAATGTGTGCACGTAGGCCTGTATGCATTAGTATATGTATGGGTGTGTGTCTCATTCTATTCAGACAGCCATCTCCCACATTAAAACCGTTCCCTTCACAGAGGTGAGACAGGTCAGAGACAAGAGACGGAGATGGAAGGAGTGGAGAGTGGATGAATACGGGATGGTTGAATCATGAATCGGTCAAACATCAGCCCAGTGAGAGCGAGCCGCAGACGAATGAACGGTGTGAGCATCAGAGACTCTGGTGGGTGTAAATATCGAGAGTGGAATAAACAATGTTTCGAAAAATGTGGGAATTTAGAGTTTGAATCGTGGTGTCATCTGATCAAACTCGAATATTGATTTTAGTGCCAAGGACTTAATTACTAGACCCCGCCTGATACTGGATTTTTGAGGCCGATATTGATACTTGAGATGATCACAATCTGAAAATAAACACTGTGATAAAGATGTTTGAAAAAATTGAATTTTTCCAGCTAAACTGTATGTTTTGAAATGTTTGGGTATGATTAAAAAGGTAAATAGATAACTTAATAAGTCCGAAATGCCCTGCATAGCTTTGGGGAAGAAAGAGCGGTTTTTACAGGACAAACTGGAAAAAAAAGATTACTCTTAAAAAAAAACTTTTTTAAAAACATGACTGAATTAAAGAAATATACTGTACTTTGATATACAATATTCTAACTCATAGTGCCGGAGAAGGAATTCAAAGAATATGCAAATATTGCCTTAACTTTACACAATTTGTTTCTGGAGAGTCAGGTGGATAAATGGTAGAGCGACAGAGATGTGTGTTATTGGAGGTGATTGAGGAGTAAACCGGACAGTGACAAGAGAGGGTAAGTCATACCTGGAAGAAGCCTGGGGGCATGGGACCACCTGGCATGGCGTCGTTCGGAGGCATGTTGCCCATCACGGGGCTGGGCGCTGCCGCTGCACTCTGAAACACACAAACTCGCTGATTAAATGTGGTGTTTTGTGTTAAGTGTGTGTGTGTGTGTGTGTGTGTGTGTGTGTGTGTGTGTGTGTGTGTGTGTGTGTGTGTGTGTGTGTGTGTGTGTGTGTGTGTGTGTGTGTGTGTCTCCAACTGCTGTACAGTAATATTTATGTACACGATGCATTGGCCACCAAATTACTAAAGGGGGCAGTGTCTGCATCTGCAATCAGAACAACTCCCCCCCCCCCCCCCCCCTTCTCTTATCTAAAGTTTATTGGTTAATTCAGAAAAGTGTCTTCTATTGAAACCTTTAAACTGTTCCCTCATCTCTGCAATAGGAGAAGAGAAGCTCATCTCTTTCAGTGACACAAAGATGTAAAGAGATCTATGTCATCATACACACTACTATGTATTGAGGGGTATTGCATTACTGACCTCAAAACCAGTCAAAACCTATTCATCTACAAGGCATGCAATGATTCGTATGATTATATGTCGTATTTATTACGATCCATCTCATATAAAAACGACAGTTCTACAATCGGTTTGATTATTTGGTTATTTAACAAAGAGCAGAAGTAGAACCTCTCAGATGTCATGTTTCCACTAGGGCTGCAGCTATCGATTCTTTTTGTAATCGATTAATCTAGCACTTAATCGATCGATTAATCAGATATTTTTTTTAATTTTAATTTAACGTTTTTAAACAACCAAAACTAGACCTATATGTAAATATTAGTTATACTTAACCTATTTTCATTTATATATTTGATTATAATGTCACACAGCTGTTACACTTATGCTATTAGATCGTTGATCAGCCGTTTCTCCGTAGAGAGAGAGAGAGAGAGAGAGAGAGAGAGAGAGAGAGAGAGAGAGAGAGAGAGAGAGAGAGAGAGAGAGCGAGAGAGAGAGCGAGAGAGAGAGCGATAGAGAGAGAGCGAGCGAGCGAGCGAGCGAGAGAGAGAGAGAGAGAGAGAGAGATGCGCAACAATCAGCTGTTTTTCTGAAGGAATAGTCAGCGCGTCAGCTCAGATCGTGGTCACCACTACGTATTTTCTTGTCTTTGATTTTGGTAGTTGTTGTGTTTGATGTAGTTTCATTGCCCATACGACTGATTTACTTTTGTCGGTCCTCTTCGTGGAATGGATGATTAGTTAGACTCAATGTTTTCTGTTGAGATGCTAGAGCACTGACGTCGTGCTATTATTGTGGTAAGCTAGTTTGATTTTGCAGTAGACACACTGTACAGAGTTTTAGTTTTAATTACGTTTGAACTGATTCCAAACTTCGGACACTTTCTGTGGTTTCCTCCAGCCGGTCTCTTCTCTTAGCCCCTCACTATTTACCTCTGGCATGTGTCGCCAGCAGCAGACTGAGCCGTCTGGTGTGCGACAGTAGCGGAAACACCGTCCGTCAGCGATACAACGTTAGTAACATTGATTTAACCAAGCTTCGAGGAAAGTCATTTTTCATCGAGGATTTTTTGTAATCGAATTATTCGAGTTATTCGAGGAATCGTTTCAGCCCTAGTTTCCACATAACTTATATAACGTTTGGTTGTTGGCAAATTAATGTAACAGTGACACCTTGGCATGGACTGTGGAAACATCATATTAACTGGTTTTGCCAGTTTATAAAAAAGGTACAGCCGAGGTCATCAAATGCAAACAAAACAACAGACTAATGTCATTTTGGAGGCTGTAGGTGGTGTTGTATTGTATTACAAAAGGAAAAAGGAAGTTTGGATTTTTTTTTAAAAACCCACTACAGCGTTATCTTTGTGTCTCATTTCACACACACAATTTCTAAATGTTTACTAATGGTAATTTTTTTTGACTGTCAGGGTAAATATGGTTAATTTTATTTAGGTTAGTTTCACTTTAAAGTAATCCAAAATGTATTTAGCTTAGTTACAACATACAAACATTATTTTCTACTGCTTTTGTGAGCTTATAATGTACATTTGTTAAGGTATGTTGTTAAGGTATTTTGTATATATTACTTATCAACAATAAATGTAACAATGTAATATTTAAGTAATTGCATGTCTTCCTCTCCTGAAAAATTCTATGCATATTTTTTCTGGTATGATTACATTTGAACACATTTAATCTATATACTCATATCTAAAATGATCATTGTTTAAATGTTGCATATGATCAAAGGATTTACACTACTTAAAAATATAGTAACAAGTCATCAGCAAATAAGTTGAGTTTGTAGTGTTTCTCAGCTATATAGGGGTAATATATAGGGGGCTCCTGTTTGGAGCTAATGTTTATTTTCTTCACTTCTGCTTAGCGATAACTGAAAAAAATTTCAAAGAAATCAAAATTACTATATTATGACTTAAAACTATACATCTGACATGTTTAAAATAGATTCAACTTTGAATACATAATACACAATGCAGTTATTAGATCAAACAACATTACTATTCAGTGAAAGTGTATGCACATTCTGAAATTAAGGAGAATTGGATGCTGTTTGAAGTAGGGATGCCCTGAGCCGATCTTAAGGATTGTAGGAATTGTATATGGCTGTTATAATAGATCGGTATCAGCTAAAATAAAGTTTTTCTGAAGTTTCCACAAATCCTACCTTTTCCCTCTACGTGATCAAAATCAAGAGTCACATTCTTCTAGTTAGGCTTGCAGCAACAATTTAAGATGATTGACTTTATAGTTTTTTTTTTTTTTTTTTTTTTTTTTTTTTTAAAAATCAGGGCTTTAACCAGTGTTTGGATTTAGCTTGTCAAAAATAAGGTGGGGGGAATTTGGAAGGCTCTTGCTTTTATTTCAACGTGTCGGATACATATTTAAAAAACATTTAGGTTTATATAAAGTATCGTATTAGACTCGGTAAGGACTTGTTTCCGGATCAGGGCCAAAAAAAACTTCATCAGGACATCCCTAGTTTTAAGTCTGGAGAGCAAAATATGTTTAAAAGCAAAAAACTACACTTAAACCTGATTAGAGCAACCGTTACCAATCATGTTACCACATCTAACAACAATACTATGGTTTTCAATCTCCTTCATATCAGCCAAACAATATGGAAAACTAAAATCTAGGATAGAGGAAAAGGGGTGAATGATTCAGCCTGGGAGTTAAATATGATATAACTGTATTCTTGTCAACACACATAGATGGAGATGCGTGTTCAGAGTGCTTACATAAGCACGCCGGAACACACACACACACACACACACACACACACACACACACACACACACACACACACACACACACACACACACACACACACACACACACACACACACACACACACACACACACACACACACACACACACACACACACACACACACACACACACACACACACACACACACACACACACACACACACACACACACACACACACACACACACACACACTCTACAGGCTCATAAAGTGCAGCGCTTCAGTACAGAGAGGCAGACAGGGGAGAACCACAGGCTACAGGACCAGAACAGGGAGGGGGTTTAAGACCCAGGGGAGGGAGTTGCTCTCACAAAAACACACACAGTTCCACCAGTGCGCACACCTAACGAACACACTACATTTATGTGGCATACACTGTATGCTTGAACAAAAACGCATATTACCAATTACACGCATGTACACAAATACACTCACTGCCCTTCTTCTCCTGACTATCTGAAACCAACACACATAACAAAATCTCACACACACCTCCCCCCATCTTTATGCTAATTCTGCTAGTGAACATGAGCAGGCCACTGAGTCCCTGGGGAAGAAGCCGGGTCGGCGGCCTCTTTTTCTCCTCCACCCTCCCTCTCATCTCTTCTTCTGCACACTTTTCTCTCTCCATCTTTTCTCTTCTCTGTGACCCCCCATCACTTATTTTCCCAGCACTGGCGCACAACAAGACACACACCTTTCCTGTGCCTCAACCCTTGTACCATTCCTACCCATCACAACCTCTCCTCTTCTCAGCCCCCCTAGTAGGGTGTCAGCAGCTTGCAGAAGCTGTTGCTATGGAGACAGGTCCTATCTGCACTCTGTCCCCCTGGCATCCCCCGCTCGAGGAGCGCAGAGAGAGAGAGAGAAGAGAGAGAATAAGAAGATGCAGAGGGGAGAGAGAGAGAGAGACACAGAGAGAGAGAGAGAGAGAGAGAGAGAGAGAGAGAGAGAGAGAGAGAGAGAGAGAGAGAGAGAGAGAGAAAAAAGAGGGGAAAAGAAAGATTTTTTTTTTCTTTTTTTTACAAGTAGAGAGTTCTGTTCCCAATCAATCACTTGGTCACATTATTGTTGTAGACTATTAATGAATGACTATCTGCTTGTGCATTCCCCAATTTGCAGAATGAAAGCAAGCTGAAAGCCCTCAGACAGCGCAGTTGCCACCAGCAGAGGTAGGTTTAGTATGCAGTCGGTCTTTATTAAAACCAACTGGCCTGAGGAAATACAAAAAAAAGATCCAACAGTGTTTTTTTTTTTTGCTTTTGTGGTGGCACCCACAGTACTATCTATATGTACCTATCAATTTCAACTCGACACTCCGATGTGGCAGACTGCGGAAAACCTTGTGACAAGACTCAACATCAGTGCTGCACTAATTAGTTGATATAATGAACATAGATTTTTGTAGTTGAGGTGAATTATTCGTTTTCAGGCGGAATGTATGGAGAGGAGTCTGTAAATGTTAGGGACTGTGCAGAGGAAGCGCTGGGTGGCAGCGCAACTTGAAAGGGCTTTAATGCCTGACATGCAGCAGGAAGGAGAAGAATAAGTTTCTTTCACTGAAGCTGGCGGAAAGTTCAACAAAGCCCATGGGACATATTCTCAAATGTCTAGAAATATTTACACTGTTAAAACTGTAAACTATATTTTAATGGCCTTCCGCTGCAGCGCTGTACAAACACGGTGTCAAAGCATCCCGGAGCCACGGCTGCACAAAAATAATATTAGGTAAGTTTTTATGTTACCTGGCTATCAATAATACAATATCTGCACTACAGACCTGAACTATAGCACTTTTTTGAATTGCAGCGTAATATAACATAATATAACATCACAATATAACATTGTTAGTCTATTGAAAAATATTTAAGGATCTACAGACTTGCTCATTAAATTTAGAAAAGCTACACCAGCAAAGTGCTAGTAAATGGAATATCTTTGGGTTTGGGACTGTTGGTCGGACATAAGAGTCGCCTGACGATGTCACCTTGGACTGGGAACTTGTGACATTTTATAACCAAACCAGTAATTGAAAAACAAATACTGTAAACATTCACTCAGCTTCAATTGGGACAACCCAAAGTACCGTGTAATGAACTTTATCCACCTCCCTGTGGCGCCATGTTGGTGCGTTTGTGGCAAAATATTTTGAACTGTGGACGTGTTAATCCACAGTTGTGGCTCCCTGCGAGGACACCATGTTGTGTTTGCTTTCCCTCCTTGGTACAAACCCACAACGTTGACGAACAATCTATCAGAGAACAAAAGACTAATGATCTGATTGGCTGGTACAGTATGTAGATGGCTATACAGAATAGCATTGATCCCTCCCTCTCCATTTCCCTCTCTTAGACCCATAGGACCTACCGGACAGATCAATAGTGCTCAACACATTATTGACCTCCGCCTGATACCTTTCACAGGGATAAAGACAGAGACATAAACACTGGATGGAAAGAGGGTAGGAAGAGACAGTGAATATATCTGTGTCTGTGTGTGTCTGTGTCTGTGTGTGTGTGTGTGTGTGTGTGTGTGTGTGTGTGTGTGTGTGTGTGTGTGTGTGTGTGTGTGTGTGTGTGTGTGTGTCCCTGCCTGGAGAGGGTACTAATCTACATTCTGGTTCACACTGATATGTACCTCATCACTGTCTCCTTGACCTGCTGTCCTTAGCGCACAGAGAGAGGGAAAGAAAGAGGGAGGAGGGGGAGGTGAAGTAGTGAGAGTGTGGAGACGAAAGGAAAAATAGCTGACTGTGGTGATGTAGCTTATTTATCAGCCCAGTCAAAACAGTGTGTTTTGCTCTGGAGCAACAGGATACGGCTGCCACACACACACACACACCCCAGCTGGTCCTCAAAACTGGTGCGACATGCACACCAAACACACATGTGTGCTTCCCTAAAAGCAGCTGCCAAAGCATCAGTACTGAACCAGACAGGGAGACTCGTGCACACACACAAACACACATGCGCACACACGCCGGATGACAGCACTAATACATGCTGCAGACCCAACATCTACTTAGCCAACACTCCAGAGACAAGGCAGAGAGGGCTAAAGACAAGAATATGGAGAATGAGAACTGTGAAACCAGAATATAGCTTCAACTAAATTTACAATAAGAGATTTTCAACACTTGGGCCAATATGCTGATAATACATTTCTTCTAATAAACACATTAATAAAACAAAATGGTAGTCCATTTGTATACATATGAAACTTTCACTCCATGGCCAGCTGCCTGGGCAGCATCATCAGGTGATGTGGAGACTATCACTTAAAGCAACACCAAAGACTTATGTACCTTAAAATAATGTTTCCAAAATCTTTTCAGTGGTTTATCAACTCATAACAGGGTGAACGGCACTTCTGCATTCGCTTTACGGCCCTCTATCGGCTATAACCGCACTATGCAAGTTTGCCAGAGAGGGTAGCGGATCTGTAGTTCAAATGACAGCGGTGATGGACAATTCCGCTTCCAACCTGTAGGGGGGACCGAAGAGGAAAAGTGCTTTGGTGTCACTTTAATCCCATCAGGACCCTAAACCATGGCCAAAAGAAATCTGCACTGGTGCTCCACTACCCCTAACTGGAAGTGTGAGTGCCAAATAAGAGAGTATACTTTAAACTACCACTGCAGGTTTTTAGTGAAAGAATAGAACCATGTACACAATTCCCCCTGTCCACTGAACATTAGTCACACACTGAGCCAAATGCATTGAACTTCTCAGCCATCATTCAGTAGCAATAGCAATTGTTCAATAACAATTCAAGTGCTTTTAAGTTACTATGTTGTTTATGTCAAGTAACAAAAATTTACAAAAATATACACTAATATCTGTCAGTATCATACAATGTGTTGTATCAGCGTGGTTTTTAAGGTTTTTAAAGAGTAGTGTTGTCTTTCCACTGCAGTTTCACATTACCTCCCAGGCTCACACTGTTCCCCCAAAAAAATATTAAAAATAACACAAAAGGGACAAAGCTGCCTTCACACGTGTAACACATCAGGCTGTGCGGCATGTGTAATGCAGTGTTTCCGAACTGTATCACACAGCTAATTATTAAGTCTAATGGAGCTCTTTTCACTTTTCCCATTACGGATTCTGCTGGTGGCAGAGAAGAGGCGAAACAGAGGTTAAGGCAGAAGCAACTTTCTTTAGGGAAAACTTTTTATTTATTATTCAACTGCAATGAATATCATTTCCCTAAAGTAATGTTTGGGAAAACACATCACAGGTTGTTTAAAATGCTGGATAATATGTGGGCTGGTTTTAATGGATTTTTGGAGGATACATTTAAAAAAGCTGACTGGTGGGTAAACCAAATCTGCAGCATAACAGACAGCTGGTAACTGTACACTAAAAATGATGTTGTATAAAAGCAGATAAGGTCTTTAAATAAACAACAATTAACATATTGCATTGTAATCTCTCTCTCTCTCTCTCTCTCTCTCTCTCTCTCTCTCTCTCTCTCTCTCTCTCTCTCTCTCTCTCTCTCTCTCTCTCTCTCTCTCTCTCTCTCTCTGAAGGAGGGTCAACGAAGACATAGGAAAAAAGGAGAGTCGGAGAGAGGGAGTGAGCGATAAGGTGAGTGAGACGAGAGGGGGCAGACTGGTGTGTTGAATGTAAGAGATATAGTAAAGAGGGTGGGAGGAAAAAGGTGGGGAAAGAGGAAAGATGCAGATGTGTGTGGGGGGAGGGGGGTCCACAAGCAGCGAGGAAACATGATGTGAGCAGGCTGGAGTTGCATAAATGCAAATGAGAGAAAGAAGAGTTAGAAGAAGAGTGGTGGTAGCAGTTTTTACAGGAAAAACTGCCTGTAAAAACCCAGCGTTAGAACTAGGGAAAATTCAGTAGTCAGTGCCAATAGCAGTAAAATAACATGAATCTCTATGCTGATTTCGATACCACAGTAAAAAAAAAAAAAAAAAAAAAAAAGATTTTCTAAGATTCCATGTAACTTGAACTTCTTTATTAAAATATTTGAAAAATATCAAAATGTCACGACATACAAAACATACGCAATAAAGCATAGAACATAATAAAGTGCAGCGAATGGGCATAGTGCAACAACTAAATGTAAATATTGGCAGCTTAGAGTCCAAAAGGACGCCGAGTTGGCTAATCGCCCCCTGAACAGGTAAGCATTAGCTTCAGGCTAATTTATCACGGCTACAAGGGACAGGCATTTTATCTCATTTCAACATTCGTGTACTCACACTGAATTATATAGCTAGAGTACCCGAGTTGGTTACTCGCAAAAACAATTGAGACACTGCCAGTAAAGTGACCCCGACTGGTCCTGGCTAACCGTGGCTAATGCTGCCATGCTACGCCTGCTAACTGCTAACGTTACCGGAGGAGCAGGCAAACGGCTGTTTACAACGTGTAGCCTGTTCAGTGGCCGTAGCCGACAACAGTGAGTTATTTGAAGCCAAGAGAGGGGGGCTGTAGCTAAATCGGAAAGAGAGGACCGTGAGTTTTCAGTGAACATGCCGTTTTTTAAGTTGGGTAGAGTTGACTCTCGTATGTCCCGGAAGTAGAAACATGTGACTTCGGCCACTTCTTCGTGACCTCCTTCTAACGGTGCCTACGGTGCTTAAAAAAAAAAAGGGCATCGTCTGTGTTTTGTAATTTTATTACTGGAAGGTATCGGTAGTATTGGTTCTCGTGACATCCCTAGTTAGAACGTAAAGGTATGAATATAAGTTTTATGGTAGCACGAATTTCTCTTTTTTTCTAATTTTTAAAAAAGTAGTTTGCTTTAGTAGCCAACAGCAAAGCCCAACTTTACTTTTAATTAAGTCAAAGAGAAATGTTCTCCCCTCGTCTTAAAAAAAAAAGTCATAAATCGATACTAGAGTAACCTACTTCCTTGTCCAGCTGCTGCAATAAATATGCAGATGAGAAATCGTCTGCACAAAATCATCTGATACATGTTTGATGGTTAATTATTTGTGCTTTAGAACATAACTGCAAAACAAACAAAAAAAAAGCTTTATTTCTCTCTCTGTACAATGACAGATTCAAGTAGCTACAAAACATTAGTTCTGCTGGTATACAGATGGACGGGAGTATGAGATGTTAGCTGCTCACTGAATATGACGTGCAAAGCCCCGCCCATTTCTAGCACTTACGGTAATTGTTACACATTGCTCCCTGGTTGTTACCCAGGAGATCTCTGCATTGTCATGACCAGGGATATACCCTTGTTGACTGGCTTGGCTTGAATTTCCAAAAGGAGGGTTGAACCCTGATCAGATAACCAGGGCCCAACCCTGGCCATTGGTGGGAAAGAAGTATGAGAAAGGAGTGTGAGAGAAGTAGAGTTTAGATTCTCTGCCCGAGCCCGAACTTGACCCAACTGATATTTTCCGCTGCTATCCTCGGGCCAGGCCCTTGATTTTGATCATTGTGTTTTTTTAAATCATTACTTTATTAGCCTAATTCAGTGGGGAGAAAGCTATGCCTCTCCAGCTTCTCCCATAGCTCTGGGTGTATGTCCTGCACTGACTTGAGTGTGAGGTAAACTGTGCTACATCGTCTCTCCCCCATCTGTTGTCGGCCAGTGCGTCAGCATGCAGACCGTGGCGAAGGACAGTATTAATTAGGTGATTGAGACAACAAAGTCTCCTATATGGTTCCAGGGCTTTGATTATGTTGCTGCCTTGATCTGTTACCCACACTATTCGGCTGAGGGAGCTAGGATCAAGTTTTTTTATTTTTTTTTTAACGTTTCTTCATTCGGATCCATTTGCGATCCATTCCATTCTGAATAAACAAACAGCGCAGTTTACATGCTTCGTCCTTGTTGCATTATTCTAAACAGATTTCTGTAGTTCAAACAACTCGGAACTGTAGTTGAGAACGTCAGTTATAACGGCCCACATATTAAAAAATGTTTGGGTTTAAATCAGGCTCATAATTACAGTTAATGTGTCGGGTCGGGCTCAGACACAACTTGCAAGGGCTTGGGTAGGGTCGGGCTTGATTTTTTTGGGCCCGATCTAAGCTCTAGAGAGAAGTGACAAACATGGGCAGATGTGTAAAGACAAAGAAGAAAAGCAACAGTGCAAATAAAAAAAAAAAAAAAAGAGAGGAAGACTACGATGAATCAAGTAATAAGTATCAACAACATAACTGAAGGTTGACGGTACTGATTTAATACTGCATACACACCTGTATCTTTACAATGTATCTTGTGACTCTTTATAGCGAAGCATATTCATTAGAGGTGCTGAAATTAATCAAATCGATGCATCGAAATCGTGGACATGGACGATGCTGCATCGATAATCGGCCGGGCCATAACCGATTATTTCTGTTTACAATTTAATGTATGCCTAACATTTCTGTTTACATATTCTGTTATGTTTTGCACATTCAGGAAGTGCCATGTGCTCAGTGCTGTAGTTTTATGTATCCAATTTATTTAGTATTAGAGCACTGCAGAATGTTTTGTTTTTGAAGTTTGAAAAGCTATGAATTAAATATCCTATATGGCTTTAAAAATGTATTTGGCGCATCAAGATATTGAATCGAAGACAAAGATCAGTGAAGATTCACACCTCTAATATTCACGACCCCTGATCACAGTCAAAAGTCGAAATATCGCAAAAAAGGTTTTTGCACTTGGCCAAGATGGAAAAGCTGGTGTATCGATAGAAGCAAAATCGACAATGTGCAATGGAAACAGACACAGAATATCAATCATGACATACATGAAGGATACATAAATAGTGTTTTTCCACATGATTTTTTAATTGGTTTGAGTTTTGACTGTTGCTCTTTTAGTTAGCGCCATTAGCTGTTTATCTTGACGGTTAACACTGCTATTCAATCCAGCAAACTAATCGATGTACGACATAATGTTTGAATGATGAAACACCAGTTGTATTATTGTCCATTAATGCAGCAGAAAGTATGCATGCCAGTTACAAATAATGTAGCCAACTAGAAGACATGCAAGCTTTGTAACACAACATTAATAGACAAAATTACCTCTTAGTCTCAATTATAGCGGTTGGTGAAAGTGTATCAGAAACAGCATTTTTGATGTCACCCCACAAGTTTACTATAGGATTGAGGTCTGGGGATTGGGCTGGCCACTCCATAACATCAATCTTTGCTCGCTTACTGGTGTGTTTTGGGTCATTGTCTTGTTGAAAGACCCATCACATAGCCTTCTTCTGATCAAAACAGTAATCACAGGTAACTTTAAGTCTTCTTTGATTTTCCTGGAGTTGATCATTGGTTGAGCCTTTGCCATTTTGGCTATTCTTCGATCCATTCGAATGGTAGTTGACCGTTTTTTCCCCACATCGTTCAGGCTTTGGATGCCATTTCAAGGCATTTGAAATCATTTGGGCTGAGCAGCCTATACTTTTCTGCACTTCTTTATATGTTTTCCCCTCTCCAATCAACTTTTTAAAAGTCTGCTGTTCCTCAGAGCAATGTCTGGAACGACCCATTTTGCTGAGTATTTCAGTGTGAAATGCACTATAACCAGCATGCACAACATTTGCTTCCTTCCTTCCTTAAAAATGGGCCATAACTGACACCTGTTTCTACATAGAATCAATCACCTCACTAATTGAACACAACACTGCTATTATTTTGAACATGCCCCTTTCAATTACAGATTCAGTTACACAGAATGAGCAGCATGCATGTCATGACTGTTGGGTCTGTTGGTTTTCTATGACTCTACAACACTTACTAGTAAATTATTTGCCATGTAGAAATATCACTTCTACCAAATAAATTAATACATTTTAGTGATTGAGTTTATCTGTACATTTATTGTGTGTGTGTGTGTGTGTGTGTGTGTGTGTGTGTGTGTGTGTGTGTGTGTGTCAACTAAAAGCCTGTATAAATATATCAATTAAAAATCTGTATATGAAGGAAAACATGCCTCTATCTGCTTTTTTTTTTTTTTTTTTTTTTTTTTAAAGATAATTTTTTGGCCATTTTCAGCCTCCATTTTTGACCGGACAGAGGAAGACATGAAAGGGGAGAGAGAGGGGGAACCACATGCAGCAAAGGGCCGCAGGGTGGAGCCGAACCCAGGCCTGCTGCGTCGAGGAGCAAACCTCCACCAACTGAGCTATCCGGGCGCCCCTCTATCTGCTTTTCAAATGCTAAACCCTGTATATCTCTTTGGTGAATCAGATGCTTAAAGCAACTAGGTACTTATAAGCAATTATAAACCCCACACTTGCCGTAAACATGCTACCAAGTCACTCTATTAGATAACAGTCCAACAGACACTGCATTACTTTTAGAACCAGTGTCAGGACTTGTGGGAAAAGTAGCTTTGACTGTAACCATAAACCTTTGCACCCAGCAGAGAGAACTGTGATAATACCTCTTAAATGCTGGCTTGCAATCTAGAAATTCTCAAAAAGACTAAAAAACTCTTTTGAGGTAAGGCGAAATATATATTTTTTCTTCCGATGGCTCTAACTGGCTCATTCTTTTGAAACCAGTAGAAAGGACCTGTGCTCAGAGACTAGCCTCAGGGGGCTGGAGCCAAAATTAAACCGGTCCCGTCTCCTTCGCTTTATCACTGTTAGAAGCAGACAGCGAGCAACCATGTAGCACACCCTTCTACATTCTCACACACAGGTTGCCAAAGATGCCCCCCGTCCAAAAATACACACCCACCCACCCAAACGCACACACACGTAAATCCCTGGCTTAGCCTCAGCCCAGTGCTGGGATTACTGGATTAGAACTCAATTCCATTATCTCTCCACACTATCTCACACACACACACACACACACACACACACACACACACACACACACACACACACACACACACACACACACACACACACACACACACACACACACACACACACACACACACACACACACACACACACACACACACACACACACACACACACACACACACACACACACACACACACACACACACACAGTAGACAGACGCACTGTGTCAATCACGACACATGACATTTACACACAAGTGGATACAGTTACAGTTCTCTCTCTCCCCCCCTCCCCCACACACACACTTATTTACATTATTATTAGGTGTAGGGATGCATCGGTTAACTGATTTCACTATTAACAGCCTTTATTAATAGTAAGGGCTCTGATACACAGAGTGTTAACTGACTGGAAGTTATGTGTCGCAGTGGTAGCAGTTCTTATTAAACTTCCATGACAACATAAACGCTTGCGTTTGCGCACACACAGCACATCAGATGCCGGTCCGGTCACAGCGAGTACTGACTGTCACAGTGACCGTGGCTCTCCGTGCTGGGATCATTTACTGCTGCAATTTTTTAACGTTACACAAAGTTAGCCAACACCAAGAAAACACAGAGCAGAGCCAGCCCCTGATCTCACGACAGCTGCAGCTGCAATGGGTAATTCAACCCAAGTTGGTAAGCTTGTTAGCGACTTTGCTTTAGAGCGTAACTTTTTGATATGAACAAATGTCCGTTACATTCAAGCCATTGCCAAATGAGTTGATACAAAGCTAGCTAATTAAGACTATCAGCTCCACACAACTCTCTGTATTTCTCAGTATTGCTATTTTCAGAAACTAGTTTCATCCGGCGACTTTCGCACACAGAAACTCGAGTGAAGATAAATACCTCTTCTGAAGAGTCCATGTTTTTTTTAAATCCACCGTGTCGTCCTTGGCTACTAGCAACCGCGTAGAGGAGGGGTTTGGGGGTTGCGCGATCACTGAAGGCTTGTATCATGTGGATGCGCCGGCAGTGTTGTTGTCATTACTTAGAATTCCTCATGGGGGCGACAGAAACTACGCACTATAGCTTTAACATTATTGTTAAGCTTGTTAACGTTACCAGTTAGTTAACATTAGCCTGTTCAATGTTAACGGTAACGTTACAGTTAACAGCTAACGAGTCAGAAGCCGACGTTTGCATTTACAGTGAGCGAGCTGACGATAGCATTACATTCGTACGAGGCAAAACTCCAAACAGCTCAAACATGTCACTGACGTTACCACTTAACTTAACGTTACTTACTTACTCCTCTTCATCCCCTGTGGGACATAATGCCGCGATCCATTTACCTCGGAACTCGGTTTTAACAAGGTCAAAGTCGTAAACACGCCCCCTGACCTCGGATTTACGAGCTCGGAACTTGGACAACCTCGCAGTAGCCCCGAGTTCAAAATCCAACATGGCTGCCCCCTGTATCAACAGTTGTGAAAGCTGCAGTAACAAAGTTAGAAGCACTTCGGTCTTATTTGTGTCACTAAATCAGTTGTTCACACAGGCATGTCCAACTTCTATCTGTGGACATGTTACGCTGTTTGCATGCAGAAAAAAAAAACGGCGTAATGCGTTGTTATCAACTGGTATTGCTAACAATAGCTAACCAGGCTAGAGCTAATGAAAACAATGAAAATCCGACTTTTAAATAGAATGCATTCAACTCGGGTATGACGTCATTCCCAGTTCCGGCTTCCAAGTTCCGAGGTAAATAGAATGCGACATTAGGCTGCAAAGAGATCTCTCCATCACATGTATTCCTTGGCAACATGCTGTGCATCTCCCTGTGACAGGTGCATCTTGTCTAGCAGCTCCTCCAACTTTTAGGCACACCAGCTAGCAGGGCTGTTTCTAGCCCAAAAAGGGCCAACTTCTTCCTAAGGACAGCACGGTTGTTGCCAACTTGGCCTTTGTTTGTGGTGTGACTGAATCACCTCTAGTCTCTAATCTTTTCAAATGAATTTAAATAAAAAGGTTGATGATTGATCATATAATCATTTTCAAAACTGTTACTGTCTTATTTGCCGCACAATGTAAAACCTAATTGTTACGTCATCCAGGAGAGTCTTGTGATTCTCAGTAAATTAACATGAAAGACACCAATAAAAGAAGTATTAAAAAAAAAAAAAAAAAAGGGAGTAGAGAAAACCCCCAGTGGCTCCTCCCACTTCATAACTATTTCTAATCCCCTTGCATCTATAAGAGCTTGTTAGGTATGATGATTAACTGTAGAAGTCTCTCCTTACAGAGGCTTATGTGGGCTTGATAGCTCCATCATATTGTACTTTGTGATAACGTTTCAGGAGGTTGGATAAAGTTGTGGTGCTACTGTTCAATGCAACAAGAGAAAAGCATGCAAAGGAGCTACGATATGTCCTTTTCAATGTCATCATCTCTGAATCAGCACAACAGAATGTGATAGATGGTACAACACAAGAAATTCATCAGTCGGGTTCAACACATTTTATTTCCTCTTCCTTAATTCAGACTCAATGGCCCAATCCCAAAGTGAGTCCTGAGGACTAAAGACTCACAGACTTAACTGATCTCAGGTGCTAAGTGTGTGAGGCCACATGGGCTCAGATAGGTATGAATGGGATTGGGACCGCACTTCACGAGATCACGTTACCTTGGCGATGTTTAATAACAAAGATGTTGCTGACACTTGTGAATTTTCATTTTAAGTTTGTTGCTTTCCACACGGCCAAGGCACAGGAGACGGCTGCCTGATTCCAAATTTTTTCAAACTCTTGTTTTACAAGCTGGACAACAGGTTGGTCTGTGTTCCGTGGTCGTGTGTCGTGCTGTTGTCTATGCTGTTGTTTACCTTTGTAATTTCCGGATTTCCCTATGGTCTCTGCAGTAAAAGTCACAACACTTTGAACTGTGGGCAATTCCCTTTGGTGAAGTCTGCATTGATGCAGACTCACGGAAAGGGCTCGGTAAGTGTGTACTCAAACCCTCACGCCTTTTGAAATTCGACATTGGGACAACCCTTAGCACTTACGAATTTCGCGAGAACGCGCACCAAAGTCTGTGAGTCCGCACTTTGGGATTGGGCCATTATGTCCTTTGTCTTTGCCGATCCTCCAACGTTTTTACTTTAACTTTACTTCCATCTCTCTCACTGTTCCATTTGTAACTCTGTCTTGTCATTTATTGATGCAACTTCTGAGACAAAGAGCGCCTGGTTTGATGCAACACATCTCCCTGCTATAACTGAAACAATTCGACGATTAATCGCCAAAGTTATCTTTTAAAGCTGGAGTGCGAACTTTTGTCTCCCCCCTCTAGCAGTGAGAGTAATTACACAAACACTGTTGATGCGTGCCGATGACGCATGCCTGCAGGTGATTTCTCAGCATCTCGCAGTCAATTACTTTCTTCTTCTTTTTTTCTCTCCTTCCTCTGAACTTTTAAGGTTCTTTATTATCCGGAGCATCCAGTAGCTTTTCTTACTCTTAGGATTTTCCGCCATACTCCTAGCTGGTTCTCCATCGCTATGGTCTCTCAGATCTTTCCTTATTTATTTTTTTAGCCAACTTTATTGAGACAATTATACAAGTTTACAACACCTTACAACTTGCATCTAGAATTAGAAACATGCCAGGGGGATTAAAGGTTGTAATAAAAAAAAGAAGGAAAAATAAATGAAAAGTTAAATAAATATCTTGTGAAAAGCTTACAGTGGTTATACGTTTTAACAGCTTTGTTTGTACTTTGTATATTCAGATATGTCTCCCCCCTTTCATCCCCCTTCAGCTCAGGCTGGTTGATCTAAAACGCAACTCTTCTGGTGTGCCAGCACGGGAATGTGGTCACACAACTCCCGTCTACTGAGAAGTACAGTGAGCTTTCCCTGGCAGCGGTAGGCTTGATCAGCATTGTGTGAACTTGTTTGACAGGGGCTGAAATGTAACGGACATGTATACGTGTTCAGTTATATGTAAAAAAAACAACAACCTGAAATTACTGTTTCAAACTCTCTACCTTCAGGTAAACAATGCAAACACGCAACATTTGCTTCATTCTCTTATCCACCTGAGTTCAAATATTTATCGAGCGATCAAACTTGCGCGTGTAACACAAACCAAATTCACACGATGGTGTGAATACAGTATTAGAAAACTGTGATTGTCATTTTTCAGTTCTTACTTACAACTTAGAGACAAAAAATAATAATCGAAAAGACAATCAATCATCAGTTGCAGCCCTTAGTATTTCTTAGTCGTTAGAGAAACATCTCCAGGACAGCTAATGATTATATCTCATGTCCAAATGTCCTAAGGTGCACACTATCCTCTACCTGCTGTTGTAGGTGCCACTTCAAGATTCCCCTTACACACTTGATGTCGCTATAGAAACATTGACAGTGTTTGCATGTGTGTCTCAAGTGAGGGAGTGTTTTTCAGTGAGAAGAAGAAAGAAAAAAAGAAAAAAAGTGGCTGCAGAGCCGTTTTTCACTTACATAGTCATGGAAGGCCTTTGCCTCACTGGAGTGCTCGCATGTCTCCCTCCGGTCTGGAGCCGCACAATACAAATCCCAGAATACACTGAAATGGGAAGGAGGGAGGGGTCAAAGGTTACCATACTGAGCAATACAAGCAAATGTGTAACGGCTATTCATAACCCATTCACACACTCTCACTATCTCCCTAGCGCTCTTAAACTGCCTCTTAAACACTTGAGCATAAGAGGGACATGATGCCAGTGTTGTCCCCTCAATCAACCACTCACTCAAAACACACACACACACACACACACACACACACACACACACACACACACTAAATGTACAGATAAACTCAATCACTAAAATACCCTATTTTACAAGCAGTGACTGGTATATGGCATCATTGTGAGCTGACACATATACATAAACTGTTTTGTTTCAGTCTATTAGAACACTGTAAGTGGAAAATAACAAACGCATGCGCCTAACAATGCTAACTGTGTGTGCGCTACCTGTCTAAGAGGCCTTAATTGAATCAGTCTTTGCGCATTGATTTAGTAGAAGTGCTATAAACAGAATGAAACAGCGGCATGGCTAACGAAAGGACTAATCAGGCAGCCACTTCACATGTCCTGACAATCTGCGATGCACACAGATATGTTGAATCCCACACCCTGGATTTTTTTCATACACCTCTGCACTTCATATTTCATATTTAGGAGGCTTACTACAGTACTCATCTTGAGCTCCAGTGAGAGTTGTTTGAGCATATAAAGAGGAATTTATGGAATATTTTTATCTTAAAAAAAAGTTGTATCCTGGAACTTCCTCCTTCCACAAGAAGGACAGAGTGCATGGGTTGGGCCACAGATGATAAAGATGTCAGTGTGTTGCTCAAGGACACATCAACAGGGAGAAATGCTTAGAGGCTACTGGGCTTAATCCTTCAAAACCAGTCGAAAAAAGTCTCCTTTTTCACTACAAGCCTAAACAAGGAGATAGGAAGAAAGGAGGAGAATGGTTTGCCCACAGATAAAAGACAACATAAAAGTTTATACTTTATACTTATTTTATTATAATTTGTAAAGAAATAACCTACACCTAGATTGAAGTCCTTCATTGAACAAGAAATCAAACCTATTCTATCTATGGATTTATCCAGACTTTTATGCTTTCAAAATTATGATTCTGTTCCTTCGTTTTCTTTTTATTAAAACATGTCCTTGGTCTCATATTGCTGATGGTGCTCTATAAGCTTGCCGTTCATTCTTCTGCCTCAGCAGAGCCACCGCCTGAGGTGAAAAGTTACACTAAATACTGAACTTTTTAAAAAGACCATTTAAGAATATATTTACAAGTCTATAATTCTAAATCCATAGGTTCTTAAATATTTGTTCCTTTGTAATATGTACAGTTCTAATTTCAGTACAGTGTCCTTCAGCAACACAGTGAATCTATTCTGAATCCAGTGGCACCGTTTTTGTAGCTGTGCTTTAATCTTCCTGAGGAAGGAGCAAGTGAAAAGACTGCTGCATGTAAACGTGGGTTTTACAGTAAAAAAACATATATTGTATTGCCTGTAAACGTATGGTGCGATTCACTTTCTCATCCTGATTCCTTGTAAACTGAGTGACTGTGAACCATGGGTGACATGAGCCCTAGGGGTCAAATCTTAGCCAGGGGCAGAAATGACAGGGGGAGGGGGGGGGGGGGGGGGGGGAGCGGAGGGAGAGATGACACAAAGGAAGATGGAATGCAAAGGGTTAATCTGCTAAGAATCCCTCTCCCACATGAACAAAGGAGAAAAGTGGGAGGTTGGGGGCACACAAAGGGTGACAAGAGGGTGAGGAGGGGGAGGGGCGTATATGGGTTGGGGGGGGGGGGGGAGAGTCCATTCCCAACCATCTGGATCTATTGTTTCAGGAACGGGGGGGTGAAGGACGGAGAACTGGAGGAGAGGAGACGGGGAGGGAGGGGTCACGCCCTCGATGGGTCTGGTCAACCCCAAGGCTGAGACTCTGCTAGACCTCCCACCTATGGAAGTCATTTTTAAATCATGACCGGGGACAAGTACCTTCAATTAAATCAAGTACATGAATATCTGTACGTTTATATAAAAAGTTGAATATATTCAAAATTTTATTATGGCTCTTCCATGACCCTTCAGACCGAGGAAGCGCATATGAAGCTAGTGTTTGTGTGTATGACAGTAATGAATTATGTCGGGTCGGGGTGGACAGCAGAGCCCCATCAACAGGGTTGGGTATCATTTGGATTCTAACGATTTTGATTCTGCTTATCGATTCCGGTTATTAACAATTCTTCTCCGAATCTTTGAGTGGCGGAGTGAAAACAGGTCACATGCTTATTACACAGGAAAAGATTTGTCTAATTTGAGTTTTGGTTCCCAAACCTAAATATCAATGAGTGTGTATGTGTGGGGCAGCTTAGGACATGTACTGTGAAAACTGTTCACACAGTCAAGCAAATAACACGGAAAGGCTAACTGTATCAAATCAAACAAGGAAGAAAAAAAACTGAAAGTGACACTTACCACCACCACGAATGGAGGAATCCGGGAGGCTCCCCTAATGTAATATTCTTCTCCCATCGAATCTAGAGGAGAGGAGAGGAGAGTCACTTGCGGCCACTAGAGAGGAGGATTATGTCTGCAGGTCCAGGGGTTAAGGACATATAATCAGTTAGTCTCAAACTGTCAATGGCCTCGGAAGGGAACATAGGCATTTTTCTTGCTCTGTCGATATCCATCTTCTCGACTCTCGTCCTTTGGTTATATCTCTGTTCTGTGTTGCTTTTTTACATGTGAAATGTGTTTTGGAACCAGGAAAGACATATACCTATTCACCGCTAGCCTGTCTACACCCAAAAGGGCTGTTAGGAGGAAATGTATACAAACACTACAATGCCTACAAATGTCCACAGACAACTGCATCAGTTGTTCTTACACTAAGATTATCCATGACAGGGAGCATGATCTGGTGTAACTTTACAGGATTTCCTTTTGAAAAATTTATGCAACACCTCATGCTCGGTAATCATGTTTAGCATGTTTGCACTGACAAAACAAGTCCACTATGGCTGGGGTTATAGCATGTACAGTTTGAATAATGAGGAAAGCTGTTTCACATTCATTAGTCATCAAGGCCCATGTGACATGGCTGGAGATTTTTCCATCAATTCTTTATCTCATCTCGCTTGCTCTAGATAAGCAATTTTCACAAAAAGGCATAAACTAGTTACAGTCATGGATGTCATCTTACCTCAGACAGGAAGGTCTGTGCGGACTTCTGTGCTCCCACATGTAGCAGGTATTCGTACACATATAATGCTAACCTGAAATGCAAAGGAAAGAAATGTTAGTGACCAAATTCAGCCTCCTTTATTTGCAAGACAGCCTCAGACTCTTCCTTCCTATCTTGCCTATTTTGCAACTAAGACTTGATTTATTCGGGCGGCCCACTTTATTCACAACCAAAAGCAGAGCAACAAAAACTATTTTCAACCAAACTGTCCCATAAACTATAAGCCCTTTGAGCTAATAGTCGAGAACTATTCCGGGGACTAAACGTGATTTCAGTTTTTTTGTGTTTGCATCTTTACCACATCTGAAAAAAACAAGGACTAGGTATTAAGAACAACTTTGAATAAATAAAAAAAAAAAAAAGGCTTTGTGGCTTTTGCTTGAAATAACAGAGTCATGCGGTTCTTGTAAATTTACTGTTGTGTGACAATGATGTTTGAATGGATGCTGGAAAAGAGACATGCAGAGGTGGCAGGAGTGGCAAGTCAAGATGCCCGTTTCCAGTAGGCAGGATGAGTGAGTGCTTTTCTGGTTAAGCACATAACCTATTCAAACAATTAGCAGATACAAGGGACGGTTACATTTTGTTTTTCTTACTTGTTGACTTCTTTTATCTCATTTGTTGCTCAATATATAGAAATGTCGGCTGCATAACTGTAATTTAAACATCAATAACATTAAGAGCTTCCCATCCCGAATCCTAATATTAACACTAGCAACATCCGGTGTTTGCTTGCAGTATAAATGAATGCTGTACACAAGTCGTTGCTGCCTCGAGGCTTATGTTTGACCAGTCAGCAACCTTAAGTACCTTCACTTTGATAGTTGCTGGTCGGCCGTAAAGTACTGCTTTAGGAGCAGGGGATTTTGGGAGGGTAGAAACCACGACCACATAACTAAAAACGTCTCTAGGTTCCTGTGGTTGAAATGCAGGTGAATTTCTAGAGTACCTCCCCAAAAGGTTCCTTGTTTGCTGGAAAACATCTTGCAATCAAAAACAGGGCCACATCTTCTCAGCAGCACTTCTGTGGCCTGTATAGTTCTGCTCTTCTACTAATGCCCATGGGCATCTTACCAACCCTAAGCATCCAGTCGTCAAATCACAGCAGAAGCTGAAAAAAACCTGCTTACCTGTATGAAAAATATTATGATCTGAATGAAAACACCAAATACTGAAAGAATAGCCACACACGACAAGCATTCCCACCAATTCCAACTATATTTTAAAAGCTCTTGCCTGGAATTTGTTGTAATCGTTATTATAACAGGCCAGCCACACTTGATAACAGCCATCCACCAGGGTCTATTAACGGACACCAGAATCACGCTGTGGAGTGGGAAACCCCATTGGCCCAACATTGTACTCATAACGCCTTCACTTAGTCGTGTTTAATAGGCTGTTAATGGACCATCAATCGACCAGCACCGTGGATATGACAGTGCCCTGTGTGGCCAGAGCAGACAGTCCTCTGACAGGCCAATAAGGTCCTAATGAGAAGGACAGTAGCTCAATGTCATAGTCCCCATCATTAGTCAATGAGCTGATCAATGAAACATGGTTTTGAGATAATACGGCTGTTGTGCAGCTCGTTTTTAACCACTGACAGCCCTTTTGCTTTTGTTATTAAATGGTGGGATGAAGATTATGTTTATTTCAGCACATTTAGTGCTATTAAGCCTTGTAACATGATATGTAGTGGGACAAGAAAAGTTTTGGATAGGAAGCTGATAGGTATCACTGTTATCACCGTGATCTAAAGACAATACATAGGGTACGTTTTAATAACTGTACTGAATACGCCACAGCAGAATTTACCTATACATTTCTCTATCACCATGCTCCTATGATGTGATAATTGTGCGTCGGAACTCGGAGCTGGGGATGACGTCACACCCGAGTTAAATGCGTTCCACTTACAAGTCAGATTTTTCCATTGTGGGGTAGCTTTAGCCAGGTTAGCCACTGCTAGCAATACCAGTTGATAACAACGCATTACGCTGTTTTGTTTAACACGTCCACAGATAGAAGTTGGTCAGGACTGTGTGTACGACCGATTTATGGCGTTTATCCTTTACATAGTCCCTGCTCGACTCACCTCTACTCGCCTTTTTGTTTTTCCATTAGGAAAAAAGTACCTGGTACCTGCTAACAGGTACTTTTTTTAGCATCACCTCCGTCGAGGTTCCAAGCAAGCTGAGGCAATACTAAAAGGTGACGTGAAAACCTGCAGTCTACCGATTGGTTGGAGAGAATCGTCACCAATCACTGCGTCATCACTGCTAGCGCCAGACGGGGGTTTTTAAAATAGTTTAGCCAGCGGTGTTTTTGAGCTGCCTCCTGCTTCTTTTGAAACAAAATTGGTCTTCTGGCTGCAGCAACAGCCACATGCAGAGAATCAAAAACAACACACCTTCGACGTGTGTGTGTGTGTGTGTGTGTGTGTGTCGCGTTAGGTCACGGCAGTTTCTTGCGGCGGCGCTATGACAACCCGCCATGTTCGCCTCACGCATGAGGCGGTACAGAATCTGCTATGGAAAAAGTAGGACGGCACCACGGCCGAGTTGAGTCGAGCTGGTACTAGCAGTGGGTAAGCGCCATTTGTGAGACACAAATAAGACAGAAGTGCTAATAACTGTATGTTACAGCAGCTTTCACTGCAGTTGATGCACGGGGCAGCCATGCTGGATTTTGAGCTCGAGGTACTAGGAGGTTGTCCCGACTTCCCAACTTGGAAATCCGAGTTCAGGGAGCGTGTTTCCAGCGTTTTCCGACCTCCAAGTACAAACGGAACGCACTATAAGGTGAAACCCTCTTTGCCAAAAGCCTCCTTTGAACAGACCACTTTGGAGTGAATATGAGGAACTTGTAACAGCACAGAAATCAAACTGGATTGGTCGATTAATCAGTCAACTACTTTGGAAACCGATTTATCACTTAATGTTTCAAGAAAATATGCCAAAACAAATGACGACTGCAGGATCACAAGTGTGAGAATTTTTCTTGGTCTTACAATATACCAAACTGAATAGTTTGGGGTTTGGACTGTTGCAAGACATTTAATGATGTCACCTTGTGCTTGAGGATATTGTGATGGGCATTTTTCACCGTTTTCTGATGTTTTATTGACCAAAAGATTAAAACAGAAGAAATAATTGGCAGATTAATCTATAATGAAAATAATCACTATCACAACTTGGATCATTTTAAAGTCTCTGGAGAATAACTAGGCATGATCGATCAGATGTCTTTCCTGAGGATTTTCTCTACTTTTATGGTTCTTCTATTATAGTTTGTATTTTCGATTTATTGTTTTATGGTTTTTATGATTACACACGCACCTTTATTGCTTATGTTTTTTTATGAATATCCATTTAGGAACAAGTGTTGCAAATGATCTTAGACTATAAATGCTATAATATATGGCATTGGCATTAGGCCATTTAGTTAATAGTCTACACTTAAGTGTGTCCCTATGAAAATAACCATAAACAAAGTAAATGTCCACATGGGGGATAGTAAAGCCCTGCACATTTTTGTGTATGGGTAAAGGCGAGAATTAACTAATTTAGTTTAATTAATTTTGCTAAATGCCTCGAATCAAGCTTACAGATGAGGTGAGCACATGGGAGCATTGGAGCAAAAGAAATGGCAACAATTGCTGTAGTGCGTTATAATGGAGATACAATCCGTGCCCAACCAGTTCTTACTATGGTATGCAAATGTTTAAAACATTCATTGTTGGTATGCAAAATATGTAATCCCTTAAAGATATGAATAGGCAAATATATAACAACTTTAGTACGGAGCCAATGGTCGCCAATGATTACACCATGCCCTTTGCATAGAAACAACGCAACATTTTCTAAACGTCATCACAGGAGGAGGGGTGGCAGCTGGCAGATTTAAATGCTTGCTTCTTAAGAATTGTATGATTATATGCGTTTTCTTAACATGGCAAAAGATCTAAATCCGAAAGCAACAAATTATTATTCAAGCGTAACACATGAGTTCTGCTTGGATGTCAAAGCAATCTGCACGACACATACTAATGAGCACACACAATAAATGGCATTTGATATGATAACAAAGTAGGACAATGCTAATAATTCAGACACAACTATAGATGGAAGTGTTATCAGCCTACCTCTACTTTCTCATAGGGCTGTGCGATTAATCAAAATGTAATCGTGATTATGATTTCGGCTCCCAATGATCACAAAAACAGAATAATCGAGAAAAACTATTACGCATTACATTTTGCAAGTAAACTCTTATTTTCTCGTGTTCTGAATGAAAAAATAAAGTCTAAATAGGAAAAGTAATAAGGGCACTAACATGGGCACTGAAACAGCCATGCCTGGACTACATACTGCTGGTCATTATGAGTGCTTGTCAGCAGTCCATATACAGTAAACTCCTTTATTGACTCTACTGACTCAGTGGTTGAATGGGTCCTCGGGACCTGGACTGAGCATTAGGGTTGGGTACCTAAACCCGGTGCTAATAGTAAGTAACTGGCTTAAATACGGTTAAAATGCTAACTGCTAAACGGCGTAAAGGGTGACTGTATTTCACTGTAGAGGATTCCAACATCGGGACGTAACAGTGTGCAGCTGCAGTTGTCAGAAAAACAACACAGACTGTGCGTTTTCTTGAAACTAGTAAGCCTCGTGGTGCATTCAAAGTTATTGGAAAATACCCTTTTCCCATTCAGTGGTTGTTTTGTCATTTTAACAGCAATTTACTGGTGAAGTAAGTTATTGTTACAAGTTATTGTTATTACATTTTTAATAAATCATTACATTTTGACCACATGGCCTTAGCAATAAACAAGCCGTTCTTTAATATCGCCGACTGTAATTTTGTGCTCTTACTTCTTTTTCTTTTCTAAGTATCGGTTCAGGCACCGGCACCGTTTTAAAAGTATCATTTTAGCACCGGTATCGGGAAAACCCAAACGATACCCAACCCTACTGAGCATAGGTTGGACAACCCTTGTTAAAACAGCTTTACATTATGGATAGCATAGGAATTTCCTTTAAAGTTATTGACATTTGAATGTCATTTAAGTGATACCACCACAAATAAATATAAAAAGAGAGAAAAAGTTAGAGTGCAAGAGAGACAGAGCAGCCAGAGAGAACAGAAACTGAAACTCTGCTTGGCACTTATGTAATTCAATACTTTGTAATTCTATAGTTTATCTGTAACATGGTAGGACCACAGTCGCAGCCATGAGTCTCGCCAAATGATGCTGACCACATATAAAAGTGTGACGTGTTATACTATGAACGGGTCAACTGCAGGTTGAACATGCGTTTAGTGACCCCTCCTGTATAAAGTGATAGTAGTTTCAATGGGCACTGCATGTCTGTCTGTGTACAGCAGGCCATCCTGCACGGAAGGTAATAAATGGCTGAGCTTCCCCTCCTGCAGATTGTCACCAAGATAAGAAAACATACATGAGCAGGCAGACAACCAGATGAACAAACAAACAAAGCAAAAGTGGCCTTGAACTCTAAACTTCCCAGAGTGCTTCACACTGGTTAATATTATTCAATGTATTGCATCTACAATACTGCACAAATATCTAACAGCAATAATATCCTGGCTGCACCGACTTACTTATTCAACACAGACAGTGGGACAGATTGGTTGTTGTACAAATGGCCGATGCTCTTACGAGGCTAAACACACATACACCACCACTTTAACCAGGGGAATCTGACCACTTTCTGAGGCTCCTAGCAATTTGTAGGTCACAAAGCTCTTTGTGACCGCTGGTGTAGAGTGTAAGGCACTGCCACTTGCAAGTCAGTCTAGTATTGAGCCACACACACAAATATTTTAACTCTGCACTTTGCGGTCTACTGATCACACTTTAACACATGTAGATCCCCTGCATCTATACAGTTTTTGACAGTTTTGAAATGCCTGGCAAAAGCTCACAGGATGCGTTAAGACACAGCACGTGCTTCAAATATTGATACTGTTTGCATCTCCCTGTTCACTGCAGGTTTACTGGCTTGCTTAACACATGTGCAGCTTTCTAAAAGAGTTTGACGAGAAGGGAATAGTTAAGGAATTGGTCTTACGTCTGAGGATACGAGGATCACACTGTAGACCCCCCCCGAAGAGGCCTTCAATGACATTTTGATGTGTGTGTGTGTGTATGTACGTATGTGTGGGTTGCAAAAGGGGCTGTGTGTGCGTGCACCTGGCCTACTGCATTATTAAAGCTCAGAAGCTAGCTCATAGAAAAGGAAGAGAAGTTGGGGGGGGGGGGGTAAGAAGAGGGAGCAGCTGTAGGATAGTGGAGTAAAGGCAGATGAGAAAAAAATGTTTTGACTGGAATATAATAGGGGGCATGACCCATTTTATAGAAGAAGAAATAATAGGTGGTACAGGGATCAGAGAAACAGTCAAGTCAGGATGGGCAGGAAAATAGAAGAAAAGCAGTGGTCGTTTTTGACAGCCAGAATGTGAAATTATATTCAAAAGGCAAGGTAAAACAATCTGAATGGTAGCTCCAGCAACCCTCACGCCCTAGTTTTTAAGGTTATATGACCTGGTGACACCAACGTTTTACACCATATAGCTGGAATCACACTCTACTGGCTTTTGATTTCTGCATTTTCCCCATCCTCTCTAAAGCTGAAACTAGATTTTCTTCCACCATTACACTACACGAGGTGACCTCCTGACCTCCCTCCCCACCATTCCCACTTACATTCTGAGATGGGACATCAGTGCGTGCACACGCTTACTCCCATAAAGTGAGAAAACTCCCTGATGTACACCATCGGCACACCTGACATCCTGCCTGAGGCTCACGACAAAACCCCCTCTTTAAACATGGATGAGTCTGCCCACCATATCTCCCTCTCTTCTGTCTCTTTCTTTCTCTTCTGTCTCTCTCAACTCTGACGCAAAGCTGAGAGCAGCTGCTTCAGTCTGTCTCAATAATTCAACGCTGAAGCGAGGGATGAGGACTTTGAGGAGCAGCAAAAGATGGGAAGTGAGAGTTGGGAGGCAGATGAAAGACATTAGAAGAGCGACGCATAAAGAAAGAATAAAGAATTTGGGTTCACAACACAGCAAAATAAGTTGTGAGTTTAAAAGGTAATGGGATGCCTGCTGGCAGATATTCACCCAAAACATACACGAGTCTAACAACTCTGTCCCACTCGAGTTCCCTTATCTGCTGACTGGTCCAGCCAGTCAGAGAGAGCATTTGTAGTGTTCAACCCATCCGCTGTGAGGAATAAAGCATAAGCATTCACCTGTGGGCTCCTACCACTTATTTACCTCTAGGTTATTCAGCTGTAGTGTAATATGAATTACCATTGCCCATTAACACAGCACATGGCTCTAAAACAATTGCATCTAACAAAGTTTAATGAAAGCATGTACAGGTCTTAGTTGGCTTTGTTAGCGGTGACTATTAAGCAAAGAAAGTTCGCTGCAGATACTGGCTTCTATTTCAGAATTGATACATACAAGTTTGTTGGATTCATATTTCAGAGTATTTGAAGCCCCTGCAGATTGTTTAGTTGTTGGTAAACGTGAGGTATGCATCTCCTGAGCGAACAACAGACATCGAGACAGTGGCGTGCAGACAAAGGGATTGGAGGGCTACAGCTCTCCAAGCTAACACCACCTAAGCTTCCTGACAAAACAGCCACTGAAAAGCCTGTATTTGGGTCTCCTACAGCAGGCGGTGGCGGCAAATCACAATCAGTTTATCTCCAGCACTCATTCGCACAACTCGGGGTGACTGAAGAAAATCTGTACGGGCCACAAAAGTTATGAGGCGCAGCTCTCCTTGCTCGGAGATCGTAGCAGTGGGTCTCCGCTGAGCGCACACACACATGGATACAGTGTAGCCAGCGTTCGGAGACAGAGTATCATTGTGGAACGTGGAACAATTCTAGAACACGTTCCTGTGCTATTTTGTGACAAAGCCCCAAACAGCTGTATTCTATTTTTACCTACTGCTTCCGTGGGGCGACACAAAAGCCAGCTATCTACAATGCATAGCGTCACTCCAAATGCATTGTTCCTCACACTGAGGCGAGGGAAGAGATGGTACTAAAGTGGGATCCCCATCAATGTTCCTCATAGGCAATTCAGCCCCGAGTGCACATTATGCATTATTACTGGAAAAATGCGCAGCAACACTCCCTCCTTGTAGAAGTGGTGCAACTTTGGTCGCTAAAACGGCCAGTCTTTGTTTTGAATTTGAAAGAAACAAAAAAAGACACGAGTGAAACTGGCAGTGTAGCTAGCTGCTTGGGCTAACTTAGCAGCCATGCCTGTGTAGTTGGAAGATGCAAGAGGCACCACGACACAAAAAGTGGAAAACACAACGAACAAACTATCACAGCATCACTTTTGTAGCTTGTATGTTAATAAAAAGAGCTTGCTGAACAGGCGTACTCCTGCTGAAGTGACTGAGCTGCCTCACATCTGTTAGCAAGTTTAGCTACCTAGCACACTCTTCTTAGCTGGATCTCTGTTGTGACAGTGCAATAATTTACTTACTTTTCTCTTGCTTGGCTATCGGAGGGGACCACAGCTCCTTTACCCTTGCCGTACATCTTGGAGGATGTTCTGATACTTTATTTTATCCCACTCGACACCTGTCAAAGAAAGCTACCAGGAAAACCTACTATCTCCATAGCTACCCAGTTAGTGTTGTCTCCCTATCTCTCCCTTGCGCTCTCTTTGCTCCGGTTTCCTTTTTTTCTACATCCTCAACATTGCCCACAAATCAGGCAGGGTTTCAGCCGGGGGGTAACTTAAAACAGTCCACTGGTGGAGCTTTTTTTTTTTTCAATCGCTGTTCCTGGATTCAGCTCACGCCCCCCCTGTTGTGAGAGGGTGGGGGCTTCTTAAAGCCACAGTGTCTCAGTTTTTGTCGACTTCGCTCAAGTTCAAGGTCTCTTCTGAAGGCCTTTAAGTTCAGGCCTTTCATTGCATTGTGTTCATGTACAATACCAAAATGCTAATACTAATTGCTATTACTATTTTGAAACTTGTATTTAACCATGATATGTATGTACCATGATTTGTCCTAATGTCACACCAGAAAGGCACTTGATTGGCCCAAATGCCCACCTGGGTTGGCCTAAATTCCCCCTGAAGTGCCCCTGTGTTCAACCCAAGTACCTGTCCAACAGTAGGACCTCAGGACATATTTGAACATTTCCCCTACTCAACACACATAAAAGGTGCCTCTTTCACACCTGACCCTCCTACAGATCATACACAGCACTGACTGAGGTTATCAAGTTTACCTGATTATATTACTGCAAATAGGAAACCATTATTTTAATGCAATACAAAAATACCTCTATGTTTGTCCATATTGTTCATCCTTATTGACTTGTTATCATTTGGAAATTCTGTTAAGGCTGCCACATCCAGTTTTTATAGTTTCCTTTGTGGCTCCAAAATTTTCCGTCTTTACCGAAATGCAGATTTTGAGTAGCATTCATTGTCTCAATTTTAAGGTCCTACCATTTACCTAATTTAAATGTGAACATTTCATTCAGACTGTTGGTCAGTTACATTACAGTATCTTTATGGGCATGTGTCAGTCACTCTCAAAATGTAGTAAATCAGTATACTTATTTCAATCAAACTGTAAGAACCCAAACTGACCATTTGATAAACATAACGATGAAGGCATACAATATGTAACACTTAGAAATCATCATGCACAAATTGTTGCTATTAGTTAAAACGTTTCTTGTAGTAAACTCTTACATTTTTATACAATCACATTGTAGGTTCTTGCTTTGTTACCTCAGTGTTAAAAAAATGAACACAATATGTCAGCCACTCTCAAACTATTCCAACAAATGACACTTTGCTCTAGTTTACCTTTCAAATAGTTTGCTAGAGTTATGTTCACAGTCACACAACATTTTAATCAAGCTATTGTAAATGTTTATTTAGTGTTCAGATATGCGGTTGGCTCTTGGTAGTGATGTATAAGTCTGTGTCCTGTCCCTTTAAGAGTGTGTAGAGGGCAGTTGCAGAGTTTGTGTGTGCACATGTGTGTGTATATGTGTGTAAGGCAGGGACAGGCAGTGTGTTCCGTTTTCGTGCTATAGCTGTGGGAAGGGCACAGCTGACTGTCTGTGTGCATGTGTGTGCGCACGCTTGTGTGTGTATGTGTGGAGACAAGCGCATGTATATTTGTGTGTGTGTGTGTGTGTGTGTGTGTGTGTGTGTGTGTGTGTGTGTGTGTGTGTGTGTGTGTGTGTGTGTGTGTGAGTGAGAGAGAGAGAGAGAGAGCGAGAGAGAGAAATACATTTCTGAATGTGTGTGGATGGCTTGTTTTTTAACATGAGAATACAAACATGATGAACCAACATGATATAAAAGAATAGAGGAATAATAGAGTAAATGGCAAGAATGTACCTTGGTGAACTAATAATGTATAGCAACAAATATGTACTGAAAGATACACAAGAGTTAGACTAATGTTGTTTTACAAGTGATACTGTATATGTTCATAACATTGAATTGTACTTAAACTCTTAATCTCACACAAATGCAAAGAAAGACACAAAAAAAACACCTTCAAATGTTCTCTTCCTTCTGCCATTTTCTTTGTTCCAGTCATAGCTATTGCATGTGGAATAACTTGTAGAATTACATGCTTATGCACACACAGATAATAGAGAATAATCAGCAATGACTGGTCTGGCTGTGCATTGCTTTTTAATCTTTTAATATTTGTGTTTTAGACTACGTCCACATTAAACCGGCTACATTTAGACTGCTCTTTACATGCGAAAACAACACGCGTGCATTTTCATAATTAATGTTTTAGTAATGATCTCCATCCCCACTGAAATGCCGAAACAATACATGTATATTGTTAAACTTCCTCTTCTTTGTCTGAATAAAACGTATTTTTTTTAGAAAACTGAATGTGCATACAATAGTAATTGATTGCGGCTAATAAAAGCCACCTGTTAACCAGGTGAATAGTGAATTTTGCGCCTCTGGCTGTTGATCAAATGACAATTTAATGATGGCAAAGTAGTCTGACAAAATATGTACATTCAAAATGAGTGATCCCAGAGAGGGCTAGAGGGTTAGAATAGGCTTATGCCATAATTTCCCAAAAGTTTCCCCTATCCACTCTAAAATTTGATGCTGGCATTTTCAGATGAACCCACTCTGGAGACTACTTTCAAACAAGTTACATTTTTGGGTGTAAAAATGTCGGCATAGTGTGAACAGAGTAGTGTAGACGTATTCCCAGAGAGAAGGAGAATGGAAGAAAGTGATGGTGTAGGTATTTTTTGAGCTCTAGACAACAAACTATATCATTGTCTCATCATAGCACCAGTATTGATCCAAGAACCCAATGATCCCGGGAACACTGCTCTTCCTCCTTTGCACAGAATAAACACAAGCAGCATCACTGTGTACTTTCTCCTTCTCTCTGTTTTATCAAATGCAAATGAGCAGATAAGGTTGTTAGTATTTTGTATTGTGCCTCCTTCCTGTCCATCCATGTTTCCATCCTACCTTCATCTAAGCACACCACCTTCTAACAGTGTTATTGACAGTTGTATGTAATTACTGTATTTGTACGATAGCCCTTTGTACTATGTACGATAGATAATTCAAAAAAAGTTGTAAATGTACAATGTTAAATGTGCCTTTACAGAGAAAGCAAATTCATCATTTGCATTTAACCCATGCTATAGGCCTACATAAGAGCAGGGAGCAGCATGGGAACCAACTCCAGTCTTTTAGAGTTAGGATTACCCTAACCCTAGTCTCGCTTTGCCAGACTGTCCTCCACAGCGCTGCAAAGGAGGGTCTGGTTAGTCCACACAGCATTCCTGAATGAGAGAAAAACGTGCTCTGGTTTATTGGCATTTCTATTTTTTGGGGCGGGGCATTTCTGCCTTTATTAGATAGGAAAGCTGAGATGTAAAAGAGGAGAGAGAGGGGGGAAGACATGCCTGAAAACCATCACAGGTCAGATTCAAACCCTTGACCTTCTGCATCGAGGAATAAACCTCTACATATGTGTGCTTGCTCTACCAACTGAGCTAATTGGCCACTATTGGCATTTCTGTAAACCAATCACAATTGTCATGGGTGGCGCTAAGCACCGGACAGAGCCACGGTACCGCTGTAAAATAGCCCCAGGAAGGAACTTGTTTTGGTAGAACATGTGTATGTTCAAAAGTTGTTTTAGTCGTGCAAAATAAAACTCAGATTGGACAGATAGTCTAGCTAGCTGTCTGGATTTACCCTGCAGAGATCTGAGGAGCAGTTAACCATAGTCCTCATAAATCAACCGGAATTTAAAATTCCAACACAAATGAAGCAGAAGGTAACGGACATCTGGCCGAAAAGACTGACATCTGGCAGAATTTCAGGCGGCAACAGAGTAATCCTGGAAGTGGAACGTCTACCCTAACCCTAAAAGACTGGAGTTGGTCCTAACATACATGTTTTGCACACGGACAAGGGGAGAACATGCAAAATCCACACATAAATGACCTACCCAGACCAGGGATCAAACCTGGTAAGATTGCTGTTCCAGGCGGACTTGCTGTGAGGTAACAGTGCTAACCACTGAGCCACCGCAACACCTAATCTGCTTCTTTTTATTTGTATCTTCAATTTGCGCATGAAAAAACCTGAATGAAATGAATAGGCCTACATTAAAACAAACATATAGCCATCATGTTTTCCACCATTTCAGGTTTGTCGCTCTTTTAATAACATAATCTCGTTGTGCCTTCTTGCTCTGCAATGGTTTAATGGCACCCAACTGAAGAGACACCGGCTGTTTGTCTCAATGAACCAATTCCTAATATATAAACACACATTTGTTTGCATTTTCTTTTGCCAATTGTCTGGAAATTTGGTTAAAATTTGCATCATGACAACCTGGTTATAGTTTCAGTTTTTCCCCCATAATAGTGAAATCGCATGAAACTGACTTAGAAGCAGCCTGATTATTCTATGGACATTGTACTCTGTCAATAATGTATTACAGTTATATTAACTGAGCCTGGATCTGCCCTAAATAATGCAATCACATTTCTGCTGAGATATTCACAACCTCAACAACTTCCATGTGGTTTAGGTGTCAAACTGTTTTCTTAGCTATGGTTTATAATACAATTCTATAGTGTGTCCTGAACCATGGATAAAACTTTTAGCACAGATTCATATTCTTTGCAAACTCTGGAGACTTATTTGGTTTATTATTTGGTTTTCGGCAACCTGGCAACGCTGCCCTCCAAACTGCCATTATGACCCTTCTCTTGTGTCTCCCTCTGTTATATCTCTCTCCATCTCGCCTTATCACTCTCTTCTTCCTTCTCTTCCACATTGTCGTCCTCTCCTCTGACCCACTTTCCTGCCTTCTTGCCACTATCTCCCTCTGTTCTACCCCATGCACCCACATCCTTCATCTCTTTTCGTCTCTTTCTCTCGTTCTCCTCCCCCTTTTCACTTCTTCTTCCATTTTCGGTCTCCTTCTTCTTGTCTCCTGATTATGTTCATGCTTCTCCACCCTCACACTCCTCCCTCTGTTCTTTCTTTCTTCTTCTTCTGTCTTCTCACCTTTCTCCTCCTTTCCTTCTGCACCTTCACTTTTCCTCTACTTTTCTTCCAAATGGCTCTCCATCCTTCCATTCTTACACAGTCTTATTGACTATTCTGAATTCATGTTCTATCAGCCTCTCTCCCACTCTTTTCTCTTCTCTCTCATCCTCTACCTCTTTACTTTATCCTTTCCATGCGTCCCTCTCCTTCATCTCCCCCCCTACTCCTCCTCCCTTCTCCTTCCACCATGACTCATTTCCCCTCACTATGCCACAGAGCCACTCAGGACAGACATTCATCAGCGGCCTCAGATGATAGATGCTGCTCACCACAGCTCCAGCAGCCAGTTAGCCCGGGGTGATGCCTTATGCATTCAGATATCACCTGGCTAGCTGTATCTACCATCTCAACCTGGATTGAATATGCACAAAAGGACTCAAGTTTCACACACATCCACACTGCACTGCCTGGTGTTTAGAAAGAGAAAGTTTGGGGCATGTATGAATGCATGGAAAGGCATATTTGCACTTTAATAAAGTGTATACAAGTGTACATGCAATAGTGTGTGTGTGTGTGTGTGTGTGTGTGTGTGTGTGTGTGTGTGTGTGTGTGTGTGTGTGTGTGTGTGTGTGTGTGTGTGTGCGTGTGTGTGTGTGTGTGTGTGTGTGTGTGTGTGTGTGTGTGCTGTAGATTGTTAGGTATGTAAATTCCAGGGGAGTTAGGTTAATTGGGTCTGAAAAAGAGGTGGGTGTGTCTCTCTCCTCTATGACAGGCTTATTTACATAGCAAAGCTGTAATTACCCTAACGAAGCCCCTATCCTATCAGGGAGAGTGCACACACACACACACACACACACACACACACACACACACATATATATATATATATATATATATATATATATATATATACACACACATTTACACAAAGGCACACATGAGCAATCCCCAAACAGATTTGAGCTCAATCCTGCCAAACCTGTATTTTTCATCACTCCAGATCCCTCTCAGAAGCATTCCATTCACATGTTCATCTCTAATTGAATGGCATCTTTTACAGCGCCAATCAGTCAGTTTGTCGGAATTTCTCTATCAGAGCTCATTGGCTTCAAAGAGAGATGTGGGACCTGTTCCAGCACTTAGCAATCACTTCCTTCCTTCTCCCCATCTGTATTCTTTTGTAAAAAAAAAAAAGAAAAAAGAAAAGTCTTTCTCCTTGTGAGTTAGGGGTTAATAAATTAAAGTATAAAGATGTTGTTTGTGTCATATCAATGCAAATCAAAATTCCAAACCATTGTTATGGAAAATGAGAAGATGTAAGAACAGTGTGGACATTTGGGGGAATCATTATCTAACCAACTCAAAGTAAATTAAAATGAATATTCTCCATGTAGCGAGGCACGTTTGAAATCCACCCTGAAACTTTTGACAGTTTTTTGTTATTAGTGTGTTAAGTGTCAATAGATATTTAATAGGTATTTCAGAGTTTCCCAACCTGGAGGTTAAAACATGGCCACAAGATAATGCTGAAGGCTTGGATAGAAAGTTTATGTTGATTTTCTCTGACTGTACTCGAGTCAAGTCAGTTTTATTTATATAGCCCTGCATCACAAATCACAAATTTGCCTTGAGGGGTTTTACAATCTGCACAGCATACAACAGCCTCTGTCCTTTGACCCTCAGATGAGAAAAAAAAAAAACTGTTTATAAAGATGGACGACATGACAACTTATCAAAAGTGGAGCATAAACCCCGCCCCCTCCATGTTAGTGTGTAATGTGAAAGTACACGTCAAATACATTTTTCCCAATACATGGTTTCTGTCATTGTAGGTTCTTATTACACTGATGTATGTTCAAGTGTTCATTTTTCAGATAAGTTTGGTTTTAATAATTTTTTTTATGCTATACATAACGTCATGATTGACAGCTGTGATTGACTCGCGAATGAGTCCGGCGGGTGTATGGGCAGGACCTCGATACCGCGGCTCCATCCCCGATCACTACTGTGCCGACTCTGGCTCCAAATGACGTCACCGGCTCCAAATGGCAGGACCCGTATCCAGGATATTTTGGCTTAATTTTTGTACAGAGGGAGCAAGTGGAGATGTCTCATCCATCTTTATATGCAGTCTACACTCTCCCCCCCCCCCCCCCCCCCCAAAAAAAAAAAAAAAAAATGGAAGGAACCTCAGGAGAGCGAACGTGAAGGAACCCGTCTGTACTCTGATCTTTTCTTCTATTTTTTTTGCAAATTACTGGATATGTTTGACCCTTTTCAGGCCTCTACAATTGTTCTAAAGATTTAAGAAAAAAAAGCTCTCTTTGGTTGAACTTGCTAAATGTGGATAATGTGCCGGAACTTGCCAAATTCAGTGCAATGTGAAGAGAGCAGTAGTCTTAAAATGAGAGAAACAAAGCAAGTTTTTCCAGTCAATGTGTGCCCCTTACTAAAAACCTACATATGTTGTGAAATCATGTAATTATGTTCTGCTGAGGCCAATGTCACTGGAGAAAAAAATATTCCTGCATCTTCTACAATGGACGTCTTGAATATTGGTGCAAAACATTGATCACTGACAGAAGCTAACTATTGGTGGGGGTACAACATTTGGATGACTCATAGCTAGAGTCATCCAAATATAGAGAGAAACATGTTTCTTTTTTAGAATTTGGGTGAACTGACCCTTTAAGTATATCTTTCTTTCTGTTTCCAAGGTCCATAGTAGCTTAGATACCCAAGCTACTGTCTATCATCACCAACTGTTCTTCTTGACGGTGTCTGAGTATTTTAGTATGGTTTTTCCTTTTAAACAATAAGTACTAAACCCAGTACCTTTACCCAGGCAGCACCCAGTGCTCCCATTGCCTCCCCTAGTCTCCGCCCTTCCCTCTCTCTGCACTTCCTATTCCAACAGGAATTTAATCTTTCAAGCCATCGTTGTTTTTCTTCTCCCCTATTTTTACTGCTGCTGCTGCTGCTGCTGCTGCTTGGAAGACCACAGACTGCCTCTGTATGCTGATGCCCCCCTCCCTTCTCCTAGCCTGTCTCTCTCTTTCTGTATCTCTATTTGTCTAACTCTCTCATGCTCACGTCTCTCTCTCTCTCTCTCTCTCTCTCTCTGCCGGTCTTTCTTCCTCTGCTCTCTGTCCTCATCACTCCCCCCCTGCTCCCTCTTCCTCCTCCTTCTCTTCCTCCTCCACCACCTCACTTGTTCTCTTCTCTACTTCTTCACTCCTTCTCACCCCTCCTGTTCCTTTTTTTCTCCCTCCTGTCTGTCGATCTGCTGTTTCGTAGCCCTGCTGTACGTGCCGCAGATTCAGATGGCAGTCAAATGGTAGAAGGAGACAAACACGGAGACACATGCATGCAATTACATGCTCACACACGCGCAAGCACATGCAGACCGGCAACTGCACGCATGGACAGAGACTCACACTTTTGTGCACACACCTGCACATACAGACGTGCACATTCATTTTTTACAAATACACACAGTGGTGTCATGTACGTTCAAGTATTTCAGTCACCTCCCTCAGTCAGTTTAGCAGGGAGGATATTACTCTTGGAACACAAAGCTATCAGAAAGCAGAATGCAGGAAATATTAATGAGAACGGAGACTTTTCTGAGAGATTAAATATGAAAAAGGAGGGAGTTGTGGAAGAAGTTGGGATATGGCGCAGCATAGAGAAAACAGTATGAAAAGTAGACTTTTCAGGTAAAAGTATAGGATACTATTTGTGTATCGACTGTTTTAATGTTTAAGTGAGAGGGAGACAGCAACACCAAGAGAAGGGGGGGCGGCAGAGAGGGAGAAGCAAAGAGGAAAGAGGTCAGTCTGAGCTTATGAAACATTTTCTAACCTAACACGGCCTATTTCTGACAGGGCAGGACTGTGGACTTAAAGTCAGACACACAAGTTCCCAGGGTTGACAGCGACATGCCTTTAGGGACTGACACATATAAACACACACACACACACACACACACACACACACACACACACACACACACACACACACACACACACACACACACACACACACACACACACACACACACACACACACACAGTAAGCATCTGACATAGTAATATGTGAGTTCATGACCTTACACCTTGTTCAGGGCCTTTTTTTAAACTCATCTGAGTTTGGAAAACCAAGGCCATTTACTTCTGTTTATGTTTACTTCCTCTGGAATTAAAGATGTAATTCAACGTTTCGGGAAATATGTTTATTCGCACTCTTGAAGAGTGTTAGAAGAGAAGATTGAAAGATTGTTACCCCTCTCACGTCTGTGTGTCAAGTATGGAGCTAGAGCCTGCAGGCAATTAGCTTAGCTTAACATAAAGAGAGGAAGCAGGGGGACACAGCTATCCTGGCTTGCCTACTTGCATCTCGTAAGCTCACTAACAATAAAATGTTGTACTTTGTTCGATCGAAATGTAAAAGCGATTGGCTTCTGAAATGGGACATAATAATGTCCTTATATCACCAACTGTAGTGACGGTGTGCTGACAACACCAGGAATAATGTAATCTTGATCTTGTGCCCTTACCTCATAAATGGGGAGTTAAGTTGATAGTATGCACCTTACGTACCCTGCTGCACTAAATAAAAAGTTATAAAGTTCAAGTGGAAAAACTGCTTTTGACATGTATGTAACTATTGTTTGTGCCTTTTATTTTCCTGATTCTGTTGTTTCCTGTGGGCTCCCCCCTATTCACTTCAACCGTTCAGATTTCAATACAATCTCTGCTCAATTTAGCCCATAGCTGTCCAAATGAAAAAATGTGTCAGTGTCCAACTGAAACGACCAAACGAAAAGTGAAAGGACTGGAATGTTTACATGCCGAAATAAAGTGTTTATCGTAATCAGATCATGTTTAGCTACTTTATGCCAACAATGGACTGGAATTTCTAACATGGGGATTTTTTATATTCTTTTAAATGTAGCTTATTTCTATGTTGCAGATGAAATTTGGTTGAAAACAAAGCACAAACTTTTGTGTGAAGAATTCACAACATAAAGTGCTCACAGTCTTTTATTTACATTTGACCTGAAAGCTTGCGACAGAAACATATGTTGACTTGGATGTCAAATTGGATCCAGATTGCGTGTCCTCTTGGAAACGTTTGAACAGTTACAAGACCTTTTTTTCTATTTTTTTATCAGAGACACAAACATGACTGTGCGGTGGTATAATTGGCTGCGCAGACAGTCTACAGATGTTATTTTCTTTCAACTAGTAGAGTAATTTCAGATGCTGTTTTTCTGTCACCTTCTGAGACGGAGAACGGTGTGTTCTCAAGTGACCATGGCCACGTTGCTGTTCACAGTCCAGTAACAGCTCTTAGTATTTTAACAACTGCTACTATAAACGTGTGTTAATGGATTTGGTGCTATTTTGTGAATGCCTTGTGTTGTCATAACTTAAGAATATCTATTCACCTAATAAACAATAACAAAGTTACAAATTCGGAAGTGCTGTTGGCTATGGAAGTATTTTTCCTCACTGCAATGTTTCCATCTGCAACATGACATCCTCCATGTTCAAAAGACTTGACAGTAGGTTTATGTTGTGGCCATCAGTTCGAAGAAGTCATGTTTATTATAGCACTAAACACTACAATACCCATGAGCCTCAGCTGCTGTTGCTATGAGAGGAAACGAATCAGAGTTGTAATTCAAAATGCATCCTTGATTGGATTTGAGAACACACATCACACCTAGTCGTAGAATTAGCCAAAAATGGACCCAGAATCTGAAAATGAACCAACTTGAATATTTTATCAAGTTTTAATGTTTCTTATCACCTGACACTGCAGTTCCCCTTAGCTAGATGAAGCGTTTTCTACCTCGTTGTTTTGTTTTTACAGTTTTGGTTCATACACACGGCATCACTGTTTTTTTTTTTTTTTTTTACAGCAGCAGCAGGCAGCTGTTTTCAGCAAAAACGTTCTGATAAACCGTTCTGATGGCCTATACTGCCTGCCCGGCACCAAACAGTAGACAAAGTCGACTAGCAGGTAAACATAACGGAAGATTTAGCCACTAAAAAGCCAGATATTTTCCTCAAGAGTTGGTGGAGACCAAAGCAGAGCTAAAATGAGATTGAATGTTGGGCTTACATTAGTCCGGTGGACAGGAACACTACTCTAAATTAATGCTACATGCTGATGCTACATGCTAATAATTTAGTTCCATGTCTGCTAGATGTGTAGATAGGCAACAGCTTTACAAGGCTGTTATGTAAAATGCATGTATGCGAAGATCAGCTTGTTGTGGACAAAAACAGATTAGTGCTGCTAAATGTAAAGCTTAGAGAGACTCCACCAATTTTACACAAAGCCTGTTTACAGGTGTTGGGGAGTACTACTGCCTATGTGAAAAAAAGTTGTATGAATCCTTTTGTTACTCCAGAGCTCCAGAGAGAGCTGCCCGAAATCTGATAAATTGCCTCAACTGATGTCACTTGAGGCAGTGTCGGTTGGGGATGGAGACTACAAGTCTGAAAATGAAAATATTCTGACGGCGGGGAGTTAAAAAGAAGTGAGCTTACCAGACTGTACTGTCAGTGGAGTTGCATTGTGGGCAATGTAGGTTTTGACAAGGAAGAACAATGCATGGCATAAGAAAAAGATGTCTCTTTTGCTAGATCGATTTTAATCATTTAAAAAAAAAAAACTGTCCATTGTAAGACAATAGAAATGCAATGCTAAATTAGTGCAGTAATCTTTTAAATCAATTAACTCAAATCTAAGGCTAAAATCTAAATGGTAACCTACAGGTAACTAGATTATTAGGGAGCTCACCAAACTGATGATGTAGAGATAATAAAAAAAAAGTTAAAGCCAACAAAAAAAGTGAAGTGTTCGAGAGTTTTTGATTAATAAAGCTGTGTTTGCAGTTCAATGTTCATACCTGCTTGATCAATACTTAAAGATTGTTCTTCTGTCTTTCTACACTGTTTTGAACATTGATTTTATCTGGATCACTATCAGTTTCTGTCTTCAGAAAGTGTGCATTGAACAAACCCCTGATTTAGATCCCCATCAGGTATCACAAGGGCAACACTGATTCTTACAGGGGTCAACACGTAACACATTCACAACATCAGAAATGAACAGTAATGACAAAGGATAAAGACATGGCAGTTACAAACATGCAGAGCAGGTTTGTGAGCTTCACTGCTGCAGCTCTGTCCTATTGTCCTGGATGAAGAGGTTTGTCTGAACGTTTGGATACATGTGTTGTTGACTGTCTCGCCCCTTGGCTAAAACTACAGGGCCTCCTCTCCCCCCTGTGCAGGGCCCCTCAACTTCTTTCTCTCTTTCTCTTATTCTCAGCCATTCACTCTATCCTCCATGTCGATCTTCTGCTTTCTCTCCCTCTCTTCTCGCTTTCCTTCTCTTTCCCCGCTTGTCTGCGCAGGCACACACACATACACACACAAACACACACACACACACACACACACACACACACACACACACACACACACACACACACACACACACCTTTCATCCTTCTGCCTGTGCTCAATGCCCATATCTTTCTCCTTTCTCTCTTCACCCCCCCTCCTTCTTCTTGTTCCCTCCCCTCCCCCTCCGCCTTCCTTACACCCCCCCTCCCTCACCCCAAACCCCCATCCTTCTGAAACAGAGTGTGTGTTCTGCTACACACACACACACACACACACACGCACGCACACACACACACACACACACACACACACACACACACACACACACACACACACACACACACACACACACACACACACACACACACACACAAAATGGTGCTTTACCTCCCCTAGGAGTTGTTCTTAACTCGCTGACTGAGGCACGCTCTGTGTGTGTATTTGTGTGCATGTCTGTGTGCATGAATTTGTGTGTGGGTGTGGATGAAAGTGCGTGTGCAGTGTGTGTGTGTGTGTGTGTGTGTGTGTGTGTGTGTGTGTGTGTGTGTGTGTGTGTGTGCGTGCACATGCGTGTTAATGCGGACCGCGCATGGGGGGTGGGGGTTAGCATGTTTTTGTGTGTCTGCGGTGCTGACTCCACACATGATCCCCATTAGAGGCTGGCGGGAGTAGACACACATACATACACACACACACACACACACACACACACACACACACACACACACACACACACACATACACACACACACACACACACACACACACACACACACACACACACACACAGCAGATGCACTTTCATCCACACCCACGCACAAAGTCATGTTCACACACATATACCGACATACACACTCTCATGCAGACATGCACACATGTACATACAAGTATACATGCATCTACCCCACACACACACACACACACACACACACACACACACACACACACACACACACACACACAGTGGGGTTCTGTGGGGCCTGATCCCATTTCACCCCTGAGGCTTTTCCACCGACTATGGACCGGCGTTGGAAATGGTTTCTGAACAAAATTTTTAACATTTTCATTGCAGAAAACTGGTTCGCAGTCAGACATTTAAATTGACCCTGTTCCGGCCACTTAAACCTGCTTTTCTAGTGCCGTGGCAGCCCTGAGGATCGGGGGTAGGGTGATGTCATCACCATGTAAAAACCAACATCATTCCTAGCAACCACAAGTGTCCTAAGAAACCAGATGTGTCGTGAGCAAGAAGGAGAGTTTGGTCAAAATGATCGTCTTAGGAGGACGATGCTTTACTGGCAACATAATTCTTGAAAAGGCTGAAAAGTTTGCAAAGACAAGCTTGATGTGCCAAGCCAACATATGGAAGAAGATGGACAAATCTAGAACAATGGAATAAATCATTCACAAAGGACTACAAAAAAGTCAACAAGTGGTCACAGAAATAACAATGGAGGGAATTTCTATTTGCTCAATTCTTTGGTCAGACATAGACTAGCAGATAAAGTGACTGAATGTAGCAGCAGTCATGTTTGAGACAATGTTGCCACCAACTACCTCAGATAAATGGTACACATTGTTGGAACATGTTCTTTAGGTTACAATATAACAACTGTAATTAGTTTTTTATCCAACCTGAGAAATAATATGGGTCCAACAAGTAAATGGTGTTGATTGCACTTGCATGGTTGAGGTGTGACAATAGCTGAAAGAGAAATAATCGTCATATTTGGGGTGAGGGTCAGGTTTAGGGTTTGTCCAATCAGCTTCTTTGGGGGAGTCACAATTTAACAACTCTGCTGTGGATATAAAGTGATGCTTTATCAGACTGTAAGTGTAGGGGAAATGGCTTTATGGATTGCTGCAATTATAATTGTATTTTGTACATCAGCTGCATTGTGCAACGATTATAATTCTACACTACACTACAATACGGTCGTCAACAACAACTGGAAAACATCTTACTTTTTATCCCAATCTGAAGAGAACACTAAAGCTGACTAAACTTATCCAACATTTGTCGCAATTGATGCTTAAGGTGCTTTCTTTCTGTACAAGTTGGCAGCAGCTAGTCAAGCTAACTGGCAAAATCTTCATGCAAACACACATCCCACCGTCTATGTTTTATTTTGAAAGTACACGTTCCTCCCATAGACTGTATACAATATGGACACAGTCTCCATGACATCACCCAAAGGTTTCTGAAGAGCCAAAATAAAGCTCAAAGTAAGCATCTCCCAATGGCTCCGGCTGTTGCCACTTGGCAGTGCCTGACGTCGGCATTCACACAGCCTGCATCTGCCGTCAGACAGCGCAGCAAAAACGCATGCAGGTCTTTCCATTCATTTTGAATGGGGGTAGTTCGTTTAGGCTGCGGTGGGGTTTGCCGCAGGGGGGACACGCATAAAAACACAGCAGCCTGCGACGAAAAATTTAGACCAACTCAACTTTTGGAGAAACGCCGACGTCACGCTGCGGTGGCCAATCATTTAACCGTCGATCAGACTCGTCAGTTTTTTGAGGCGGTATTAGAGTCCCGTATAGGAAACAGGAAACATCACTGCCTCTATCTCTGCCACAAGAAAGTTTTAAAACACGAAACACACGCACTGAACTGTCCAGGAGTTTGTGTAACAGCTGAATGTTTGCCAAACAACAAAGCTCGTCTCTTTTCTTTCTCTCTTTCTCCGTAAAATGAAGCTGCCTTCATGTGCGGTCAGAAATGTTGAGATCTAAAAAACGATCTGGCGAAACCCAGTAGTTGTGAAATATAAAGACTGCTTGTGTTACATTTGGGGGGGTTAAAGAACACAACAGGACGTCACACAAATGGGCCGTTTACTGACACTCCCATACTGCCGCACAACTCTGCGGCAAATGGCCGGATTACTTATTTTTGTTTGAATGGGCCCTGAGTCTTTGCATCCCCCCACAGACGTTTGTTTACTGGAAACGCTGTGATTAGCTCTATATGGCCTCTTTGAGGACTGTCTGAAGTACTTGGGTGAACCATGTCTCTGCCCTTACTGTTTGTAATTTTATAAATGATCGTTATATTTAGTCTTTATACTTGATTGTCTTGTTTTTTATGTTATGTTTTCTTGAAAAAATATCGATAGACACACATCAGTGCAAACTAGCATTTAGCAACACATATAGAATATATATTTATTTTGTAATATGCACAACAATATTTGAACCAAATTAAAACATAGAATATGGTCAAACTAATTCACTATAGTAGCAGACTGGGGCTTTTTATGCTAGAAAGAAAGAAACAATGCATTAGTGTCTAAAACAAAATTCAGTGGAAAACAAAGTATAGACACAACACCTTCTGTATGCCAAATACATAGCTTGTTGGCTGTGTCATTACTTCTTTAAACATTAATTTTATAGCATATCTGCTTCATGGTTGTATACAGTGGGCAGTGACAGGGAGGGAGGGTGAGAGACAGAGCAGATAATCTGTTTTCAGAAGCCAGATCCACACCCAAAGCATTAAGTCTATAGAGGATGTGACTTCACTTATATACTGTTATTGTCATTACCTTTGAAAACCTAGTGACGCTCACTTAATATAACAACAGCTATCCCTCTGTCCCGACATGTGTGGAAGGAAAAAAAAGTTTAATTTAATTTGTTTCATTGATTCCAAGCCTCATAAATCCTAAGAAGATTATAGAGGTTATGAAGATCATGTGGGGTCACAAAAAGAAAAACAACCACTGAATTCACAACTAAATATTGCTCAACACAAACATTAAATGTGAGATATACAGTATTACATTTTGGAAAAGTGACCCTTATTCCTCATTATGGTATATATGCTAACCCATATATTTAAGATATTAAATAATGATCTCTGATCTCTTGGCTTTAAATCAGAAAATGAATTTGTAAAACCTTTTTATTTATACAAGACATTAGGCAGTTAAAGACAGAAGCACACTGGCTCATATACAGTTAGGCACCAAAAGATCTTTGTAAAATGAGACATCAAAATCACAAGTGGAATCAGTGTCAGAGTCAGAGTTGCAACAACTGGAGCACAGAAATATTGACCTGGTTAATTGGTGCTGACACATTGCAAGAAGTATGGGAGTAACACACTAGAGTTTGGGGAAACCATAACAGGAGCTCACATATTATAGCGTAGATAAGACAGGCTGCATGACAGCAGACTAAACATAAACACTCTGCAGGTATACATTCAGAGCTGAGGAATCTTTCCACTGTGGCAGCACGACAAAGTTGGTAACATCTGATGTTCAAAGTGGAGCTGGGCTGATACTAAGCAAAAGATTCCAAACTACAACCGCACTCATTTGCAGACTACTAATACCTGTCTAAGTGCTAATACTGTATGTACAGGATAGAAATGTCCATACACTGTACAGTATTACCCATATACGCAACAGTAGCAGCAAAAACAAAGGCAGCATGAGATATAATCAGTCTTAAATCCTCATCTAAACTACACCCAGTCTGTCCAATGCCTGCTGGCCCTGGGGATTGTGCTGGAGTTTTAATCCACTTAAAAGCAGAGGACCTCTGCTGCTGTTTCCAAGGGGCTTGACCCACGTTGCATGCGCACACACATGCACAAAAACAATCAGGAGTACACGCATGAAGCACTATGCAAAAATTCAGTCACTCCTCATAAACACACTGCAGTATTAAGGTGAATGCACAAATGGACGCATGCGTTTAAATGAATCTATGCACAAATCTAAAAGGCGGTGTGTGATATGTAAATCGATCATGAAATGTATAACAACCAGGTTGAGTAGCCAAGTCCGGACATATCTTTGAATTGTCTTCCTTTATTACAGAGCCAAAATGAAAACTCTAATTTAAACCTATAGGCCTATAGGAGGCTGATGGATTGCCGAGGCACAACCTAACGTTGACTGGATTTATTGAAGAGGGGTCAACTGTAATTCCACCATTGTCCAACTCGACTTTCTACTGTAGGTCTGCCACTGTGTGTGCATGTGTGCGTGTGTGCGTGTGTGTGTGTGTGTGTGTGTGTGCGTGCGCGTGAGGGTGATCTAAGCTCTCAATTGTTAATATCACAAGCATTTTAAAAGGAATTTGCTCTACTTGTTTACTCCGCTGCACTAACACAACTGCAAAAATATATAAGCAACACACATAACATTGTTCATATTAATGTGTTGAAAATGAACTGTGATCATTTAAGGTTTTTGTTTAGCATTAGAAAATATTTTTTCTATGTTTAAATGCTTTATTTTGTGCCACGGACACAATGTCATACTTTTTTTTCTCTTCTTGCACCAGCGTTTGCCGTTATCTAATTTGAAATGTACTAATTCCTTATTCTTGCGGAGGGAGGGCGAACCACTGACTTGAACAGCTGCTTCATGACCCAAAAAACTGTCAGTCTTTCCCTGGAATAAATTGTGGAATATACCATCTTTGGGTACAGAGGGGAGCTAGAAACGTGCATTTCCGGGAAAGTAGGTGTTACCAGCAAATGGGTACGTTTTAGCGGCATCACCAATTACATCCCAACAATTTACACTCACATTCTTTGAACGTGTTATGATTAAAGTGTCAAAAAGGGTACATTTAAGAAATAGTTAAAAGTTCAGCTCACCCGTGTTTCAGCGCCGTGTTTCTGGAGGACCCATAGTAGAATCAATTCAGCGAGAGGGGAGCTTGAAACTGTCCACTCATGCTTTCCTCCGAGTCTGAGAGAAACACAGTTGAAGTGAACACACAGACCAGTCGGCCGCACTACATGCTCACAACAGGCAGGCTCCGATCACTAACGCAAAACAACAGCAGTCTCTGCATATAATTATAGTAATACTCGACGAAACACAATGCAAAGATCTCAGACAAAATATGTCACCTTAGGAATGATGGAGGAATTTCACAACTATACTAATCTTTAAAAGTATAAGGTCACTGTGAACTCACTATAGAGTGCCACAGATACATTGTTAATGGCCAAATAAACATATCAAAATACATTTTTAGAACTAGTTTCTGCGTTTGTGCTGTCCTCGAATATCCCCAACGTATGCCATTTTAAATAATCCATAATTATGAATCATTTATTTGTCAGGGTTTGTTATTTGTTGACTCCATATACTGTTTTAGCTCTTGCAGAATACAGATGTTATGAAGGCAGATGATACTTCAACCTTCCTCAGGCAGAAGCGACTCATAATGTGATGCTCAAGATCAGGGTAGTGAGCTTTGTGCACGTATACCTGTGTGCGTGCATTTGTCATAAAGGTCCCATATTCAAATTGAACTTTAGTCTTTTTCATTTAGCATGTAAACATATAGAACAAAACAGATAATTGAATAAATTAGGCTCAATGGTCTAAACTCAGCCAATGTCACGTAACTGTTTGTCCTGTGTGTACGACTGCTTCTAAAACTCATGCAATGGGACATGGGCTGAGCACGTGCACATATGCTCTGCTTCCCACTCATTTTGCTCACCCGTCTGTCTTCTGTTGCTCTTCACTGATCAGCTCCACTGGTAACTCACAGTTGATCCAGGGCAGCAACAGCTCTGAGGGTGGAAACACTCTTGAGTAAGGCCTATAACCCTTACCTACTGGCTGCTGTGCAGCATGTATGAGTAAAACAACTGTATATGAATGAAAAGTTAAGTCCAACATTTCCTGGAAAAATAAAGGTCGAAAATGTGTTTCATGTGTTGGCTACAGAGCAGAAATCCAGCATTATTTAGGGTCAGATTAGAGAAAGCAGTCTGACCTTTTCACCACCATCATGCTGCAGCACCTGTTGCTGGCATCCTGGTGATCAGCTGACGTAAACCAAAAAGAGGTTTTACATAAAGTGTCATGTACAGTGCTTCATCATGACAGTGTGCATGAATCTTTGTGTCAAACGACTAATACGCGTACAGTATTTGCATGCATGTACAGTACTCACATGCATCCTCATTTGAATGTGTTTGCGCGTGCCTTGTCGCTGAGGGCTGTGTTTCCACGCCACCAGCCCCACACACCAATGTCACCTTCATGGGTGGCTCCATCGTAGGAGCATCCTTCAGAATGTAACAGATTAGCTTTGCAACCAGGGATGTTGATGAGGTCATCACTTCCCAAGGTCACACCTACACAAACCCAGGTATAGGTATACACACACACACACACACACACACACACACACACACACACCTCTTTAGATCCTATATAGAGGCTCGACTCTACCTCCTGCCTCCGTGCAGATCTAAATAAGGCAGAAGAAGCTATATCTAACAGGATAAGCCTTATTGTAATACTCGGGCTGCTTCGGCCCCTTCAGGCTTCCTTCACCCTGAGAAGACTTAAAAACACCCGGACAGCACTGTGTGACAACATACTGTACGTCACTAGTATTTCTAAGCTCCTACAGACTTTTTAATCCCTACACGCACATTTCAGAATGCTGCGTTATGCAATGATTGATGATCAGATCTATTAAATTCTATCTCTTCCTGTGTTTATTTGAATATGGCATTCAAGAAATAAAGTATGCAAGAAGAAGCTGAGCTCATAAGACACTTTCAGGTCTCCCCACAGTTTGTATCTGTCAATCAGCTGGCGTAACTGTGCTGTATGCACCAAAGTAATGACTTTGTTCACATAATAAACATGAGGGATTAGGCCAAAATAGTTACTACAGTTCTTTTAGATTGGCATCAGCCTTTCTCAGTCCCTGCATCTCTTCTGCTCTATGAGAGAAGGATTCTCTTTTCCAACAGTTCCTCTTGGGGTTGTGCAACTGCACAGAATTAGTGCAGCGAGCATGCAAAAGATGGACTTGTACAACAGCTACATCTGTATGTGTACTAATTTTCCTCCGCTGATTCTCTGCGGAAGGCAAACCTCCCTGCTGTACAGTGCTTCATCTCTTTCTGTATTTCTCTCCCCTCACAAGACAAAGAAAGCATTGAGGCAAATCTGTTTCCACAGCCTGTGAATAAGAGACAGCCAGCTTTGTTTTGCGCACACACATATGTGCGTGTGACAGATAGAGAACAAAATGTGTTTGTGTACGGACGTATTTGTGTATCCATGTGTGCATGTGTGTGAGATGCCTGCGTCATGCGTTCTCCATGTGAGTCACTTGCTCTTGTGTAGGGCTTTAAGTAGTGAGTAAGAGCCCTCTACTCCCTCGTCTGTCTCCGCTCTCACTCTCCGGGGCCCCAAACACACAACCAGAGCTCTGCTGCTGCTGCTTCCTCCTCTGCCACTACTTCATCTCTGCTCGTCGCCCAACAGGTTGCTCTGTCAATAATGGATGCTCACAATGCACTGTATGTCCACGCGTTTGAAATCGGAGATGCATTCAAATGGAGACAAACACGACCACAAACACCTGCCTATCTATTATTCCAGTAAAGCAATAAAACGTACATGAACATGTTTCCCCTTCTCTTTCACTCTTCTCTGTCTCAACATGTATTTGAATAATTGCTCTGTCCAGAATTGCCATATTTTGGTGGCCTGCTGGGATAATTGCAGGTGAGACATGGAGGAGATAGAGAGCAGCAGTTCAGAAAAAGATAAACACACACAAGTGACGTCTGTGGTTGATGACTAACACTGTAGTGACTCCAGTACCCTCTGTCTTTCTTCATGGTCTGCTGGAATAAAGGTTTCTGTGAAGCTCTAAATATTCTCTCTGAGCCATAACACATAGACAAGTATTCTTTATCCAAACAGGACATCACTGCTCAGTGTTCAAATTTCCATACTTATGTTATTGTCAATAGATTTATGGCCCTTATTCTATTGCTTTGTTATTTTTAAGATGGGAGATCTCTTAGGGCGCTTTTACATGGCAAAACAGAAAACAACATTTTTATGTTATGTGCAGCTGTTTTTGGACTCATCCCACCATCTAGTGGTAGTACATGTGCTGTTACATATTGGGGCTACACACTTTAGTAGATGCATCCTAATACTTTAGATCACAAGAGGTCAGTAAAAACCCATTTGTCTTCACTAACATCAGAGCATATGAGAAAATGTATATTACAATGATAAACATATGGTGCAGAAATTTCAATTTCTTTATTTTCAAAAACAAAAAGACCACACACACACACACACACACACACACACACACACACACACACACACACACACACACACACACACACACACACACACACACACACACACACACACACACACACACACACACACACACACACACACACACACACACACACACACACACACACACACACACACACACACACACACACACACACACACACACACACACACACACACACACACACACACACACACACACACACACACGGCAGTTTTGTGTGAAACTATATTGGCACAAAATAAAGAAAACACGCAAGAAAAATACTCATTTAGACACAGACAGAGGTAGAGATACAACACAGAGTGAGGAATTAGAAATTATAACTTCACTTTAAAAATGTACAAATACAATGTAACACTAAAAGATTAAACTCATTTGAGGAATAACGTTACTTAATTAAATAGTACCATAATTTGAGATTTATATAGGCATTTCTACCTTACTGGACAAAGCGCTTTACAATTTGCCTCTCATTCACACACACATTCATACACTGATGGTGGCGGAGCTGCCAATGCGCTGGCTTGTCCAACAAGAGCAACTTGATGTTCAGTGTGTTGCACTTTGACATGTGGACAGGAGGAGCCAGGGATCAAACTGACAGTGATTAAAGGACGACACGCTATACCTACTGAGCCACAGCTGTCCTGTGGCACTTTGTTCGTTGTGACCTCACTGTCATGCTACTGGTTTTTCTGTATCACTACTCCCCCTAGTAGATGTAGAAATATTCTTCTTCAGCGTTTCCATACAAACTATTCCTGCAGTACTGCATGGGCAATACAAATGGATCCATGTATGAAGAGTATTCATATTAGAATGTTTTTTTATTGAATGCACTTAACCCTGTCTTGAAAAGTAGCACCACTTAGATCCATATGCAACACTTGAGACTTCAACAGATCTGGTTCTCATCCTCATGTGGCTCCATCCTCATCCTCCTCTTGTTCTGGCAGGCTGCCGGGACAGGGCTCCATGGTAACAGCGACGCCCATGCCGCTGCGTCCAACGGGCATGTCGGTGACGCACATCCATTCATTTCTCTCTGGACAGTAACACTCTACACTGGCCAGGAAGCCGAGCTGGTTGAAGCCTCCTGGATGGAGGACGAGGACACACACACACACACACACACACACACACACACACACACACACACACACACACACACACACACACACACACACACACACACACACACACACACACACACACACACACACACACACACACACACACACACACACACACACACACACACACAATTATTGAGCCATTAATAAACCAATTAGGGAACTGTTCAAAACACATCGTTAAGCAATTGATTTTTCAATTCATGAATTTAGTACATGATTTTTAAAAAGGCATGGTTTCATTTTTCGATTTTTAATTGATTTTAATGCAGTTTGTTATTTCTTCCTGATCGACATTTCTTTTACCTGCTGCTGATCTATTTAGTCTTAACATCTGAACCATGCTTTACTCTATTTAATTAAACACTGAGACATTGAGCCACATTGAGACTGCTGACCTAACTGTCTACCAATTAATGGGAATTGTCTAATTACTTAACATGTGTGTATTATTATTATTATTATTATTGCTTCTACATGCAAACATTTCGTATAAAAAGGACATTTCTTCTTGAGCTCACCAGCACCAGAATTGCAAGTCTCAAAACATATACCACAGATATTAAAGGTTTATCTAGTAGAGACTGATTACCAAATAATCTACTTTTAACTCATAAGAATTAAAGTGTTTGTGGTAGTGACTGCACACTCAATGAGAAGGTACAATGTGCTTAGAGACATGAAACATGCACTAATTAGGGATGGCACTTAAAACAGGCCGAACTTCAGGCAATCAATAGTAATCAATACAAGCTTCATCAAAAACGGCATACTTAAATACCCGGGAGCAACACACACGAGAAATAAATAGGAAGAACAGATAAAATAGTTAAATAAATGAAGAAATATGATACAATTAAATCTGATAAAAAAGGAAAAAGAAAACATCTAAAAAATAATAAAAATATATAAATATACAAAAGAATTCATTGAAAAAACAGCACATGATGAGCCCAATGAAGAGAAACACATTGACCCTATTAGTGTTAATAAAAGATCATTGATCATATATTTATGTTAGTGTGCAATCACTACCACCCTTTTTTTTTTTTTCATTGTCTTACAGTTGTGAGCACCTCTAGCTTTGCAATACATGCTATGTGCAAACCCTCCCCCTCTTTTTAATTTAAAGTGCTCATATTATGCTAATTTTCAGGTTCATAATTGTATTTAGAGGTTGTACCAGAATAGGTTTATGTAGTTTAATTTTCAGAAAACACCATATATTTGTTGTACTGCACATTGCTGCAGCTCCTCTTTTCACCCTGTGTGTTGAGCTTTATGTTTTAGCTACAGAGTGAGGCATCGCACTTCTATTAAATCTTTGTTGAGATTCACACAGAGAGTGTTGAGAGTCACACATGCGCAGTAAGTACTGCTAGCTAGTCAGTTGCAGAGTATGAAGGCGTGCCATGCTAGCAGCTAGGCGAGCATTATAACGTGTGTTCCAAAGTGACCCACGTTTGTCTCAGAAGTAAAGGCTGGACTACAGTAGAGCTGTTTGGAGCAGTTTGTGAACAGTGTTTTCTGTTGGAGATGGTAAGTGCCTTTGGGGTGGACTTTGGGCTTTTTCACTTTGTAAACCTATAACAAGCAGTAAAAGATATAGAACACAATAAAGGAAAGGGGAAAAGCCCAAAAGCATAACATGAGCACGTTCACTCATGTATGAATTGTCTTATATTTCGATTAGTGATGTAACTGACCGAGGACAAAGATGCGTCCCTGGTGGACTGTGACTCCGTGTGCACTGCGGCAGTACTGCATGGAGGCCCTGGGCTCCCATTGGTTCCTGGCTATATTGTAACGCTCCACAGAACATAGCTGGCTCCGTCCATCATACCCCCCTATTGCGTACAGGTGAGAGTTCACACACACCAATCCTGCACAGACAGAGAGAGAGGGAACTTGAATGAGTAGTTTGACATTTAGGCAACATTTTTTATTTGCTTTCTTCCTGAGAGTTAGATGAGAAGATTGACAGCTACAATCAGGAGATGTTAGCTTAGCATAAAGACTGTAGGTAGGGGGGAACAGCTAGCCTTGCTTTGTCTGAAGGTGACATAATCTGCCTACCAGCTCTATAATCAATACATAGTATCTCATTAGTTTAATCAGATTGGCTCTCTGTTGAAGGTAAGATTTGGATTAGAAGTCGTGAGCAGGTGAAAACACCCAGGAGAAGTTGGAGATGAGGTTGAAAAGATGGGATTTTTTTATTTACCCCAATTGAGGCCAACAAAGCAAGAATAATAATATAAAAATTAACAAACTTAAAGAAAAACAAAAAGAAAAAAATACTTTCAAGTAAATTGACATGAGAGTCAAAAACGGTCAAATTATACAAACATACAGCTGTTTACATATTGACCTTTGAACCAGTCGCTATTTGTCACTACTCTGAAGGCATACAACAGACTTAAGTCCTCCTGCCTCCAGCTCTCCCTGCCTTCAGCTCTCAGTACAATACATGGGTGGCTCAGGTGAGTAGACAATACAAGCTTAAAAACAGCCAAAATTCATATAACTATAAAGCTCGAAATTTACAGAATATCATTTATAGGATTCAAGCTAACATTTGACAAAGCCCCAAGATATATTGACGGCTAATACATTAATTACTCAAACTCCAGGTTACTTCCTATAGCCCCGGAAGTCATAGAGTCATTTAAACCCGACAACCGCGGCAAACGTTCCTTTATACACACATAGACAGTGAAATAATGGACCAACAGATCCCGTTGCTCTGGACGGAGACCAGTGAAGGATATTAGAAGCACTTTTCCGGTGATAGCTGAGCGTTACTGCGCAGCCTCCAACTGAGCTTGAAGACGTAAATGTGATGTGAGCAACCTGTCTGAAAGTTGGAAGTCTTCTGGTAGCTGTGCCAAGAGAAATCTCAATCATTCCCAATCTTGCAGAGATGGAGAGCGTAGGTATATGTAAGGAGATAACATAGGCACAGGCTAATTATTGCTAACTAAAATGCTAGTTAACATTAGTAATTAAACTTAAGCAGCTAATGTAAGTCGAAACTGCCTGCGAGCTTCTCCTGTACCGTACGGTCATTCCTCTACTATAACGTGAGATACAAGGTAATGGAGCATTTTATACATTGTCGTGTTTCTTTAGAAATAAACAATGGATAAATAAAGTCTTTAAACGCTTCAGATGTAAAGTTATTCGCTGTCAAAGTGACATCAAAATTAATGGCAGTCAATGGAATGCTAACGGCGGTTGAGCGCTTGTGAGCATCAAAATGGCGCCATAGGAGGTACGCGTTGTGGAGAGAGACTTACCCCCTTGTATACACACAAAGAGGAGACGCCAGTAAGACACAAAGATGATATGTTACACTATGCTACCTTTTAAGCTCAATAAATAGACACGTAATTAACAAAGACATGTGTTGTGTGGTTATTATAACCGTTCATGTTTGTGAAGTAAATGGCATGGTTTTAAACAATAAGAGAATGATGTATTGATGGTTGTAGCAATTGCATATAAATCACCGCAGTATTGGATGTTAAATATGTGCACAAGAAAGCTACGGGATTACAGTGGGGGATTTGATGAATGGCTAGGTTAACAGATGATTTGAAAACAGTGTGATAAGTAACCTTTGCACTCAGTCTTTGAGAAATGAAATAGGTAGTGCATTGCTACCGTGACGGCAGCTATGCGCCCCGTCACACTCTCATGACGACCGCACACACACACACACACACACACACACACACACACACACACACACACACACACACACACACACACACACACACACACACACACACACACACACACACACACACACACACACACACACACACACACACACACACACACACACACACTCACTCACACACTCACACACTCACACACACACACACTCACACACTCACACACTCACCCAGTCCACTGCGTATAGTGCTCATGGGTGCCAGCTGGTGCCAGGTGTTGGTGTCAGACTGGTATTTCTCAGCAGTGTTCCAGCGGTTCTGCCCATCATATCCCCCGACCACATACAGAGCCCCCCCACACGCCGCCACTCCAGCACCCAGACGAGCCACCGACATCGGGCAAACTAAGGACCAGCGATTAGACTCTGGATCCCACCTGCAAACCAAACAGCAGTTGTGCAGTGCATGCAGTCAGTGTGATAATCTGTTGACACTTCCTAATGTCGTTACACATTAGTCAATTAAAATAATCAAATAAGGGTATTAGTGCTGCAAAACTTTGAATGACTGAGAGCTCAGTGGCTGTGTGAGGCATCCTTCTTAAGCTACACGAGCCAGTCAACTTTAAGTGGATTAGGTTAAACTGGCAACCATGTTTGGTAACTATTGACAAGCTTTATTTGAAACTGAAGAGGTTGTGACACCACTGAGAGCACACAGAGACAAGAAGGTCCACATGATTCTGTAGTCCAACAGACGTCTCTAAATACTTCTCACGTTTCCATGTCCATGGTGTTATGGAAGAAAAAGGGGGTTTAAAGGTCACAATAGAACACTCATATCTGTCCGTTATACAATACAGTCAGGAGATGGTTAGCTTAGCATAAAGACTCACTGGAGGTAGGGGGAAACAGCTAGCTTTGCTCTGTACAAAAGGTAAAAAGAAATCTGCCTACCAGCATAGAATGCATGTATGTTGTTTGTTTAATCCCTACAAAAACTAAAATGTTTTTTTTTTTTTTTTTTAATGCAGATTAAATAAACAAACTATAAAGTGCTGGCAGGTGCATTTTTGTTACATTTGGACAGAGCCAGGCTAGCTGTTTTGGCTTTGGTCTTTATGCTAGGATAAACTAACCCCCTCTTAGCGTTTTTTTTTTTTTAATTTTTAATGGACAGGTATAGGATACAGATACAGTTATATTAATCCTCTTATCTAACTTCTTGGCAAGAAAGCAAATAAGGGTATCTCCCAAACTGTTACTGTAATCTTGTTCAAACCATTACTGTAATCCTGGAAACATGAATGCAAATAATGCGAGGTATAACAACAACAAAGACATCATGATGAGGCTGGATGGACTGCATGCTCACTGGTTAATGATTGAATCAGTTCTCAGCACTGGGTGTATTTCAGCTGGAAAGTGCTGATAGGAGGGTGGCTGATATTATATAACCTGTCCTCAAACATTGGCCAAGTGCCCTTGAAAAGCACTAAATGCAAGTCACTTCTTAAGTCAATGTGCTGACACTGACCCTGTGCTCTAAATCCTGAAATTACTACATGCAGTAAGTCAAATTTCAATGATAAATAACAATAATAATAATAATAATAATAATAATAATAATAATAATAATAATAATAATAATAATACATTTTATGCAAAGGCGCCTTTCTCTGCACTCAAGGACACCGTACAGGTATACATAAGACATTTAAAAGAAGCAAAAAATATAAATAAAAATAATGAATAAAATAAAAACAACAGAAATACATAATATCAGTTTAGCACACTTGAACAAGTTGGTATGGCTCCCTGTTGAATCTCTTACATGTTGCTTGGATTCATTTGGGAGGCATCCTCGAGAGCAGAGCCTTTAGTTGCCAACCATTGTTACTATAAATGCTCTAATCTCCTTTGATGTGTTTCACACTGAATTTTCATTTCAATTCAGTTTCATCAGCTATTATTATATTTAACAGCTTCTTCTCATGAAACGACTTCCAAGTGGCGTCTGATGAGTTCTTAATTCTCCTGTGGCCAGCATCTTTTAGAAATCTATACAATTAAATATAAAAAGGGATTGAGGTTTTGTTTGAAACACGCTTCAGAACAGCTAATAGTTTCAAAAGGATCATCATCATTTGGCTTGTCTTGAGTTTTTTTTTTGTTCTCAATTGATTGAATCGGATTTATAACAGCATTGAAACTCCTCCCTGCTCGGCGGTGGCGGCAACAAATATGTATATATATTCCTGGCCAGATCGACATTCCTGAGAAGTGTGTCTCAACTTGTTTTGAAAGAGCCCGTGTTGTTGTCTAATTAGGCTCAGAGAGGAATACCTGCAAACTTCTTGACTGCTCTTTAGGTTCAATGGCAACTATTCCATTTCCTCTGTCATGCCATTATCCATACTTAGACTGAGGTAAATTAACTTAATCTAGGATGTGTGCATAAGGGGAGGAAATACAGGCTCATTACATCCATTCTAGTAAATAAGATATCATTAAAATCAAATTACTTCTCAAGGGCCTAGTTGTATAAATAAATCCTCACACACGTCTCACCTCTCCACCGTGTTGTGATGCGTGGAGCCCTGGGAGCCTCCGACAGCATAGATGCAGCCGTCCACCACGCCCACCCCGACCCTGTTCCTGGGGATGTTGAGAGAGGCTCGCTGGCTCCACTGGTTGGTCATAGGATTGTAGCAGCAGAGGGCGCTGGACTCTGTATTGTTTTGAAGTGACAAGTTCCTGCCTCCAACCTGAACAGAGATTATGTTGATCTGTTAAAGCTATAGTGCATAGTTTCAGTCGCCCCCATGAGGAATTCTAAGTAATGACAACAACACTATCAGCGCGTCCACATGATACAAGCATTCGGTGATCGCGCACCTCCTCCATGCAGTTGCTAGTAGCCAAGGAGGACACGGAGGATTAAAAAAACATGATGGACTCTTCAGAAGAGGTCATTATCTTCACTCGAGTTTCTGTGTGCGAAAGTCGCCGGACGACAAAATCTTCTGAACATAGCCATACTGAGAAATACAGAGAGAGTTGTGTGGAGCTGATAATCTTAATCAGCTTTGTGGCAACTCATTTGGCAATGGCTTGAATGTAACGGACGACCATTAATATCAAAAAGTTAGCTTTAAACTTGTCAGAACGAACACTAATCCCTTTAGGACTGACAGGTGTAAGAAGAAGAGCGAGGAAAGGAAAGTAAAAGTAAAATAATTACAGTATTAAATGTTCAATGTACACAGTGGCAAAAAAACTAAACCAGTGTTTGAATTTAGTCTCCCAGTTTTGGATCTCTTATATCATATTGTATCATAAATTATGTCTTTGAGTGTCATTTAGAATTTCAAACTCTCTGTGATCTCTTTATAATTACATTTCATTGGTGGTATGACGCAACTGGTGCAACTTACAGTGTAGAGCAATCCAAACAGCGCACAGGCCCCCAGACCACTGCATGCGGAGCCCATGTCAGCCAGCTTTAGCCACACATTCCTCCTGGGATCATAAGCCTCCATGGAGGCCAGGGAATGCTGCCGGTATCTGAACAGAGACAAGGAAATGTTAAGTTTACTCTAAATGTTCTCTTGATTTTAGATGCATTCTTTGAAAAAAGTAAACAGTACAGAAAGACCCACAATAAAAGGCCAATGGCTTAATATGCTAATACATGTATGCATGCTTGGTGGGGTTGGAAATATAGTGGTGCAATTTGGTTCATGTGAAAAGTAAGTACTCTTTCCCTATGCCAGTCAAAAACAAATTTCACACCCTGTTTGTATCTGTGCTTTTATACCAGCCATATAACAAATTACCCCCCAAAAACCTAAAACAAAAACTGAATAACCTTACAATTTAGAAACTCAAAATAGCTTAAGCAGCACAATCCAAATGTTCGGTAGTCAAAGAATTGCATTCAAAGAAGTGTATAAATTGGAGGAAAAAAATCCTAATTGTAGTTTGAAGTTTGCTAACCCACCTGCTTTATGATAGACAAAAATAGGTCAACATGCAGTATGCCACTATAAATAAAGGGCTTACAAAAGAGGAGGGTGCATACCTGAACCCAGAAAGCAGGGCTCTCTGTGAAGAAGATAGAGTGGCTGTGACCTCTAACAGCCTCTGGGTGGCAGACTGAGACACTTTCTGCCTCCATGAGGTGCTTTTATGTGGACATGTATGCTGTGAACGCAGCTCACTCATTTACAGAAAGTATGTGAGCATTGAAGTCACTAGCACAAGTGCAGTTTCTGATGATCAATATAAGATGAATATGTCCCAAATGTTTTGTTATGTCCCACAGTGTCTTGAAATATGTAAGTTGAACTGGTAATGCATTGCAGGACAGATTCTTGCTGTTGAGAGAACTACATGAGATAAGTACCCGCCAGCCACATAGATGAGTTGAGTTCCACGTTTAGGTGCAGGAGCCAGCTTCCTTAAAGTCATATCCTGGAAGATTTTAGACAGGAAGTCCTTACAGGAATTGGCCTGGAGTTAAAAGAAAGTGTGGACAATTAAATGAAGTAAGGCAAAGGTAACTATTGGAAAACAGACATGTCTTTCTTATCTATGCGTTCATTTCCATGACAAGAAAAGATAAAGCAAGGCAGTAGTTTACCTTGCTGAGGATGGGGCAGGACTGGAGCTGGTTCTTTAGGAACTTAGGAGGCAGAGCATAGATATGAACCGCATTCAGGAGGGCATGCAGGTATGGGGCTCTACCCTCCATATCCCAGCGGACCCAGTCTGTGCAGGCTTTATACACCTGACATGGATTTATTTAGACATGTTAATATGGGATTTGTTATTGTTATGGTACTGTACATCTAGATAGACTTTTGTCAGAGCATTGACTAATGGCATTTGTGCTATGTCTAACCTTTTTAGCATGTGCTGATGCTGTGTCAAAATAATACACACACAAAAAAAATCTAAACTCTTGACTTTACAGACCATGAATGTCAATTACTGTAGGTTTACTACTACCTTTTCTGTGTCTGTAGTAAAACTTCAGGTTGGTAAAACAAAACAAGACTTGTGTCTCTAATAAATTAATAGTTTAACTGTTGGTTTCCAACAGGCATGCACAATAAAAAAAAAAAAAAAAAACATCTTACAATATACAGTACTATTTTTGCACTTTGACCCAAATCATGCTTGCAATTTAATAATGCAATTCAACAACCAATTGCAAAAAAACAAACAAGAACAGTTGGAACATACCATGATTATAATATGTTCCTTCCATGCCTGTCAGTCAGTTATTTTATTAGTTATTTGAATGCCACACACCTCAGACTCACAGAGCACCTTGAGACTGTCCTGACTGATGAGCTCCAGCAGCTGGCAGTGCGAGAGGCTGAAGAACTCTTCTTCTTTAGTCACCTAAGATGGAGAGAAGGATGGTCAGATAAAAGGCTTCCGACTATTCAATATGTACATTTTAGTGCTTTTTTCAAATTTTGTTTTCTTACGAGGAGTATTATTTAGTTCAGGGATCTTCAACAGGAGGTCCGGGACCCCTAGGGGGTCCTCAGAGTCAATGCAGGGGGGCCTCCATATAATTGTTAATTTAAAAAAAAAAAATTTTAAAAATAAAAAAAATCTTAACATGAATCCAACATATTAGCAAATACAAATTCCCACTGCTTACTGGCCTAGGTGGTCACTACGGCCATCCACAGATACAGTTAATCCTAAGGATTAAATGTGCCACATGTATGTGTATCATTAAAACATGATTTATAAAATAATGCCAACAATTATTAGGCTATTTTACTGTAATAGCTTAGTATTCTATGCCAAAAAAAGAGGTATGTATAAAGGCTTTGGGCCACCCTACACGTTATTGTAGGCCCAGTTTATTATGCAATTTCATTTTAGACAATATTTGTATAGTCAAGTTAGGTTTTTATAGAAGCTTATTTTATTGTCATTTGACTTAACTGAAAGAGAGATGGAGCAGGGACCCCCGCTCCATCTCTCTTTCAGTTAAGGGGTCCTTGGCTTAAAAAACAATGAAGACCCCTTATTTAGTGATAAATGTGAGCTGCTAGGTAGGTGCCAGTAACTATAGATAACACACACAGACACATAGGGAGCATTCACATGCTTACAGGGTAGTTCCCGTCATTTAAAAAAAAAAGAGACGGAAAGATAGCTAAGAGAGAACATTGGCAATGTACTGGCAAAAAGTAGGCATAAAGTACAGGTGCTGTTTCGCAACGAAGGTGCCAAATTACCTGACCTTGGTTCAGGTAACTACTGTTGACTGTAGCTGTACTGTTCCCACAGTTATAAGCACAGCAAGATATAAAGCACCAATGGGATGTGCTGATGCTAAGGCGATGTCTAATTAGCTATGCATAAACAAATGCATTTAAACTCTAATTGTTCTGTAGCTTCTTTGGTGAGTGACTGCCTGCTATCTGCAGTCTAAGTAAAGTCAATCAACATCTTCAAGATCTAAAGACAGAATGAAAAGTGCTACAGCTTTGCTGCTGACCCTATGCCTGTCAGGGGCTTTGGTTCAGGCAGAGACGGCCTCACAGTCTGACATTAGTGCTGAGCTGGGAGCACTGAGAACCTCGGTGGAGGAGCTGAGGTTGATGGAGAACAGACTGGCAGCAAGTGAAAGCAATGTGCAAGCTCAGGAGAACACAGTGAAGGAACTTAGAGCAGAGCTGGATGTGACAAAGACGGAGTTACTTCACTACAAAGAGCAGGCACAGAAGATGGAAAAAAAGCTTGGTAAATATAATATGAAAATACACAATGACAAAAACGATCACTGATCTTGTGGAGGAAAAATGGGTCGCTAGCAACAACAGGTCATTTTTGACTTGAATGGTTGAACATTTTATTCTTTCAGGGTCATAAAGTTGCAGTCGATTCTCCTTCGCCTGACCAAACAATCTACAACTATCACCTGGTGTGAGCCAACTTGAACAAATGATTAAACAAAGAACATGTACATTCCATGTCCTATTTTCACAGATGGATCCAAAGTGGCCTTCTCTGTGGCTTTGACTGAAGCAGTGGGACCCTTCAGGGTTGAAACTACAATAATCTACCCAAACATCATCACGAACATTGGCAATGCTTACAACGCCCACACAGGTATGCGTTTGTTAGAATGTGTATTATTTAATGCAATGTTATTTCTCTATTACCTCTTTCCCACCAATGGCCAGGCCCTGGTTATCTGATCAGGTTTCAACCTTTTTGGAAATTCAAACCAAGCCAGTCAACATGGGTATATATCCCTGGTCATGACAATTCAGGTACGACCTGGGTCACAACCAGGGAGCAATGCATAATGCACAATTACCTTATGTGCTAGAAATGTGCAGGGCTTTACACATCATATTCAGTGAACATCACAAACTCCAGTCCAGCTGCATACCACAAGAACTAATGTTTTGTAGCTACTTAAATTCGTCATTGTACAGCAGAGAGAGAAATGAAGCTTATTGTTTGTTTCACAGTAAGTATGTGCTAAATACACATATAAATAACATTTTAACACTTATCAGATGATTTTGTGCAGACTGATTTTTCCTCCTCTGCATCTCATTGCAACAGCTGGACAAGGAAGTAGGCTGCTCTAGTATCGATGTCCGACCATTTTAAGACAAGGGGGGAACATTTCTCTTTGTTTGATATCATTAAAAGTAAAGTCGGGCTTTGCTGTCAGCTTGATGAAAAAAGGAGAGATTTGCGGTACCCAGCAGCCGCACTGAACTGCAGGCTGGAGACCTGTGTCTTCAGCGATTGAGGGGAGTGAGAGGGGCGTTGCTGAGCGATTACAACTTATTTTCATACGTTTACGTCCTAACGCTGGGATTTTACAGGCATAACTGCCTGTAAAGGTCATTATACAGTCGCCGAGCTCGCGCGCGCCAATGTGACATCAAAATGATGTAGAGCTTGCTGGCGCGCCAGGATTTTGAGTGTGCGACCAGAGGGAGCGCACCACTCCATTTTTTTCAGCAGCGTGCAACAAAGCGGAAACAGGAAGCATGAATGAGTTTGAGAGCAACCGGATGCCAGGACTCTCAGAGTGACTGCAAGTCTCTCTTGTAAACTTACTGGGTTAAGATGAGTTCTTTTATGGTGAATGAAAGACTTGATCCGACGAAGTAGGTCATCGAAATCAAATCGAAGCATTGACGTCAATGCTGCTGTCAGTTCTGCCGTTGTTTACCAAAGTCGGTAGCCTTTCCTCATTAGCGCCACCTCTGTTCAGGAGAAGACTGCAACTAGTGTCGCGACCACCGCACCCGAGTATAAACAGTTACGGCGCTCCCATGATGTCACACTGGCGCTCGACAGCTCCGTTGCGGCGAGTATACCCCACGTTAAACACTCCACTATTGCTCTGCAAAAGTTGACTCGCGGAGTTAACTTTTGGGATGGGCAGACATCCGGGCACACTGTCAGTGGACTGTTCTCCATAGGGAATGAATTGCATCGCTCTGCTCTGCTGTTATTGCTTGTGAAAACCCAGCATAAGCACAGTGAGACAAAATCTATCTTGTTGTTTTTGTTTTTTCAAAGTGCGAGGCGACCTGTGATGACTGCCCCGCTCTCATTTCTGACCAATCACATAATTCGCCCGCCCTGGCTGTTAGCGACCCAGGTCGTGTGTAATTCACATTGAAATTGACCCTTCTCCCACCCTGATCTAACCCACCTCGCGACCTGGGTCGCGAAGCCGAGTCAATCAACGAGGGTTAACCCATTCAAACACATAATCGACCTGGGTATAACCCTGGTTGAGCCCTGGGTGTGAATGGGGTATCAGACATGAAGGAGAGAAAATAGAAAAATAGATTATTTTGATTACTATGAGACTATGATAGCTGGCAAATTATAACTAAGCTCTGTGTCTGTTTCTTTGCACCACAATGCAGGTTTCTTTACAGCCCCCATCAGCGGCGTCTACTTCTTCAGGTTTAATGCTATGGATAGTTGGAAAGATAGCGCAATGGGCGCAGCGTTGTACAAGAACAACCAAAGAGTTCTTCTAAATAATGCCTGGAATCACTGGGAGGACAATGAACATGTCTCCAACGGAGTAGTCCTGGAGCTCTCTCAGGGCGATGTAGTGCACATGCGTCTTCCTGCATGGTACGGTGTCACTGATTTTGGTGAACATCACTTCAACATTTTCAGCGGTTTCCTTCTTTTTCCCATGTGAGAACATGGCAGGACATGTGTTGCATGTTGCTCAACGAAAAGCACCTCAGTTTCGCTCCAAAAAAAAATACTGCGTGTCACATGTTTGCTTAACATAAGTAAAGCTCAAATGACAATAAAATAAGCTTCTATAAAAACCTGACTTGACTAAAAGTATAACTTCTGTCTGCGTTTCTTGTGTTTGCACCTCACCTCACTGAAGTGTGTATTGACATACTCTCGACTGCGCTGGTGCAGCTCTGTGCAGCCGATCTCCTCGGCGAAGCGGGCGATGCCGATGACATTAGCAGGCTCCAGGTGCTTAGTGAGGAAATCGCAGCATGCCTTGGCCACATCCTCCATCTGATACCTTGTAGAGGAGAACAGAAAAAGGAGGACAAAATGAATTAAATCTTGTATATTCTCCACCTTAAAGTATTATTCAAATGTGATTTTGATTTAACTGGTAAATCCTAAAAAGGTACAACAAAAAAAGTGTCAGAATAAATAAATCAAGTCTATGTGTTGCTGTTTAAATACTGTCTGCGTACCTCATAGCAGCCATAAGAACGTGCAACACACACTTCTCTCCCACTGTGATATGGGAAGTGTAGGCAAAGTCAATAAGTCTTCCCACCACCTGGGGGCAGACATCGCGCAGGGTGACCTCTGAGGCGCTGCACTCTTTGAAACTGCTGGTGAACATGGCTCTGAAGTAGGGGCTACAGGAGGCCAACACCACCTTGTGCACCTGAAAAAAATCAAACATGCATTTGGTTATACAGAAACACTGCACTCAGTTTTAAAAATGTGGAAAAACATCCCACAAAATTGTACATACTGCATTTCATTTTGAGTAGAGCCAGACTGATATAGGATTTTTAAGGCCGATATCGATACAAATATTTGGCGATTTAAAAATCCGATATTCCGATATATCGGCCGATAAATATTTAAAAAAATATATATCCAGAAACGTGTAACAAAACATAAACAGATTTCCCTAACATTAGTTATTTGTAGTTATTTATGAGTCCTCACTAAAATAATATGATAATGCAGTTTAAAAATAAACTTGTTTGTTTTATTGTCACAACAGAACAGAGGAACATCAAAATATATTAAAGTTCTGATAAATAAAAATGTATAAAAATACAAACTTAAGAAATGAAACAAAGTCCTTTAAACAAAAATCAAAGAGTGTTGCCAACAGAGACGTTGTAGAGTGCCCTCTGGTGGACAAACCAACCATGCAACGCCAACACTCAGAACACAGTTGAAGGGTATATATCGGTCGGGCTCTAATTTTGAGGGTGTCTTACCTTGAAGTCCACTGTCCTTTCCTTGTATGTGACATGTAGCACCAAGTCACACAACATCTCCTGCCGTCTGAATTCCTCCATAACCTCCAGGGATCTGGAAGCGTGAGTCTCGACCGAGTAGTCGAGATAGCCGGACCCATGCATCGAGGGAACCGCGATAGCTGAGAAATCAGAGTCGCGTGTGGGACGTTTCTTCCTTGAAGGGCAATTCATTCTGGGAGAGAGGTAGTCCAGATTTTCTTTGAGCACAGTAACTACCTGTTCAATCTTACACAGTTCAGAGTTTTTAGTTCTTATCCCATTGGGGTCAGACTTTCAACAGAGGAAATACATTTGGTCTTTGCAAAGGATCCGGTGAGCAGATGCCCTTAGTCCCTCCATTTTGCCTCAAATTCAAACACAAAAGTCTATTCAGTAAGTAGACATTTCCCAAGAAATTAGGAATGTGAACAGCGTAATGGTACTAGCCATTGGTGATCCCGGCCACAGCCAGCAGGCAGTGCAAGCAGTCCAGTGATAAAGCCAGTTGCCACATAAAATACGTTCAGCTCATAGGTTTCTCTGCACAAATATGGCGGGTAAACAAACTTGCAGACTGATGGTGAACCACATAACACTCCCTCGTCCACAGATCCAGGCTCCAACATGACTGACAGCCTTTGAATCAGAATCAGACAAAGCACGAGTCAAACCATGATCATTAAATCGCCGTTGGTCCAGATTTGACAGGTTTCAGAGTTTTGAAAGTGATCCACTCTGACATTTCACAGAGTCCTCCGCAATTTAGTGTTCCACAGAAAAAAAGGGGAAGTGGTTGGCAATTGGTATTATCCTGGCAGGGATTTCTTTATAACTCTGTGTGATGCTTACTCTGCAAAAAACACACACAAAAAAACAGATTAAGTTTAGACAGATGAGAGACTTTTAGTGGTTTAAAAAGAAGCTAATGAAATCAAAATCTCATGTGTATGAGTTTTTCCCCTTGTGTATGAATGTGTGAGTGTCACAAACTCAGGGTTTCACTTCCTTGCAACTGAAACAGACAAGACGTATGCTGTTGAACTGCTTCATGCCACAGCTTCCCCCCGGAGAAATGGTCTCTGTGTTTTTAGTTTGGTTTAATGGGGAAAATGTTTAGTATACTATTCTCATATACAATCTCTTAATGGGCAATCTGGATTGAATGCCCTGCCATTTTCATGTTACAGTACACTTTACAATATTGAATGGCATTATTAACATGCTCATTTGACAGGGCATCTTTATAGCACTTATTCTGATAAACCAGAAACTCTTTATCAATACATGATCACAGTAGAGCTGCCACAAATAGTGCAATTTAATCGATTGAAAGAAAATCACAACTAATTTGATAATCGAAATAACCATTTAAGTCATCTTTAAGCAAAAACACCAAACATTTAATAGTACCAGGCTCTCAAATATGAGAATTTCCTCCTTTTTTGCGTTATAAATTGAATAATTTGGGTTTGGAATCATTAGTCGGACAAACCAAGACATTCTATGAGGTCACCTTTTGCTCTAGGACAATGGGATGGCCAATTTTTATTAATCTAAAGACCAAACGGGTAAATTGGTTAATCAAGAAAACCTGCAGTCTACAGATGCATTGATAATAAAGAAATCTATATTTACAGCTTTAGATCACAGGACCTCAAAGAGCTGGTTAAGCCCTTTAAACATTCAAATTGATAATTTGAAAACAAACAGAAGACTGTTAATAGTCACGGTCAGAGTGTGTGAGCCACAGAGGAGTGACTGAGACTCCGCAGACAGCAGCCGGCTGACATTCACGCTATTTAAAGCAACACAAAGTATGAATGAATTCCTGCCAGACACCAGAAGCTGTCGCTGACCAACCACTCCATTGTTTGCCTGAATCACACACACTTCTATGTTCCTACTTATGTTCTGAAGTAAAGAAGTAAAGAAACAAAACCACTCCCCTATGTCAGAGCATGCTGTGTCATCTCCGTGCTGACAGGACCCTGTTTGACCGTCTATCTCAACTTAGTAAGTGTCAAGAAAAGAACACACAAATAACAATGATCTGCTCTGGCGTATTTCTACATTCATTGTTGATAATCCTAAAAGTGAGCCTAGAAATCTAGACGCACCCTAGCGGCAGCAAATGTAATTTGCAGCCGGGGTCAGTCTAGCAACTCTCCATTGGCTTGCGAGCTGGAAAAACCAAACTCTAGTCAGGCCAATCACATTGTGTATAGAGTAGGTGGGCGGGCTTAACATAATGACGGCAGACTTGCAACGGTTCCACGTGAATTCCCTGCTACTTGAAAACAAATAAGATGGCTGCTGCTGCTGGTGAACAGCGGTCTTTCGAATCGGCTTTGGCCGCAACTCTGGAAGACTTGGAGCTAAGCTTTTCTTTGAGAAAAGAACAAAAACGGCACTGAAGTCATTCTTAAAAAAGGAAGATGTGTTCACAGTTTTGCCGACCGGATACGGCAAAAGTTTAATCTATCAACTAGCGTTGCTCTGGTTGGTTGTAGCGCTATCCTATTGCTTGCAGAGGGAATTTGAAAGACAACCATTTATCCCGCCCCTCAGATTGAGCCCTGCCAATGATGAGTTCCCAGACCCAACGTCTTGATGTGGGTCTGGCTTATCAGGCTACCTAAAAGTAGAAAATGTAAATAAAAAACAGGTGTATCTGAGTTGAGATATGTTTTTGTCATTGAAAGATCTTTGTCATTCCACTCAGGTATCTGTAGAAGACATGATGTAATTACTGTGTGGGTTTAAATTGTGCACTTGTCTCTAACAAAGCACAAATTAAGAGTCTCACTGGATTCTTGTCAATTAAAAAATTACTAAGTGCAAGTGGAAGTGTCAACTGCATCGTTTGAACTGATACTGGATTTTAGAGATCGGTATGAATAGATTTTAGGACTGAAAAAAAATTAGTTATCACTATATCAGCTGACATTTGTTTTTTAAGACAATTTGGGAAACATGCTTATTCACTTTCTTGCTGAGAGTTAGATGGAAGAATAACACCACTCTCATGTGTGTACATTAAAGTCACAGTTAGGAAAGGTTAGCTTAGCTTAGCATAAAGACTAGAAGCGGGGCGAAACAACTGCAGCTGGAATTTTGGTATTCCGAAGATACACATAAAATGTCTCTTTGAATCTATGCAGAGAAAGGTGTTGTGGGTAACCGTAGATCGCAGAGGTTCCACACTGGCTGGGGGCAGCTAGGACTAGGATAGCCATTTCCCCCCTATTTCAGTCTTTATGCTAAGCTAAGCTAACCATCCCCATGATGTAGCTTCATATTTAATGGACAGACATGATAGTGTTATCGATCTTCTCATCTAACTCTCAGCAAGAAAGCGAAGACGTATTTTTACCCAAAATGCGGAACTATTCCTTTAACAGAAACACATGAGATAAACATTATTGATAAAGATGCCTAAATTGGTTAGAACAAAGGTGACAGCATGTTCACAAATGTACTTGTCAGTGCGCTGTAATAGAGACATTACACAACCATTCTGTATCTTTGGCAATTCTGTACTGCAACTTCATTTAGCCACAAATCAATACCTACTCTACTATTGAAATAAAATGGCATGCTGTTACTTTGAGGAGAACTATATATTTAAGCACTATGCCTCACATGATCGAAAGGCATCTAGAAATGTGGTCAGACACAATATCATACGTTGAAAGCATGCAGTTGCTAGCATCATTTGTAAATGAAAAAAACACAGTATGTTTTTCGTTACAGGTTCCTGATTAGAGTGTTAAAGATTAACAAATAGCCTGAATTCTCTACACCTATTTCTGAATTAACATTTGCAATGCCTAACCTACAAAATTCCTGGAAATATAGGATGTTTAAACACATTTAAATTGTCTCTTTGCACAACACAGCCAACCCAGAGCTTGTCCAGCAAGCATTATATATCTGCATTCCAGAATGTCACTCGCTGCTACGGCTCGAGGCAGAACAAATCAGCTCCTGAGTTGGAGAACATGAAAAGACTTCTGCTACGCAGCCTGTTAGCAGTGCATTCGAAACAATAATAGCAGACCCTTTTCCAGCAGTAGAGAGACAAACCCTGATCCTACTAGAGACAAAGCTATACTCGGACCCTTTGAGAAAGAAACAGTTATACTTACAGCAGTTTGGGGTTACATTTATAACCATTGTTTTCTTTTCTGTACTAGCATCTATCAGATGTTTTACTGAGTAGAACACAAGAACGTTATTGCTGGTTTGGCCCGAGGGAGTGCAGCTTTGCAGAGTTGCAAAATCAAATCTGTTCCGTCACCTCTTGATCTATAGTCAGTTGGCCTGTTTGCTGGTCATATGACCAAAAGTGTAAGACGGAAAGGGCAGGAGAGTGTTGCAGAGGGAGAGAGATTATGAGGGCAACATGTAGGCAAGGGAGAAAAGAAACAAAGTGGGAAAGGGCAGGAGTGAAATGATCTTAGATGTAACTGAAGGAACATTTTAAAAAGGGAGAGAGGAAAGGAGAGAAAGGTAGCGAGAGTCATTACTACAGTAGAGCTCAGTTTTCCATAAAGGGCCATTGTGCTTGGATATATCAGCCTGTCCTACTCTCCTGATCAGGCTTTAAGGGGGTTAACAGTGAATGACTGTAAACACAGTGTGCAGAGCTTGGCTACTATATAAAGCATTACTCAAGCCTGCAGGAACACTGTGAGAACACTGTGACACAAGTTCTGACCAGTTTATTGATTTCAGCTATCAATGCTTGTTTGTCCAAGGTCCTGACTGTTTGGAAGTGAGACGAGTAAGATCATGCAGACTAATAGGACTTCATTAATAATAATTTAAAAAATGCATCTGATTCGATTTAGCTTTTGAGATACTTCAAATAACAGAAAAACTGAATTATAGAAGAAAATCAGTGACTAACATGAGTTTGTTTTTCATAAATCACAGGCCTGGCTTAGCGCATAATTTATAAGAAGAAACAAAAGAGGCAGCGAAAGGGAGAGTTAACCATTTACAGACTGTATCTGTTGGCAGATGGTAGACAGAAGAGCACAGCCGTTTGGGGATGTGGTAGCCTGTGTAGTCATCTTTGACCTGAACATATCACATACAGGACTTTGTATAAGGAGTGAAGACACTCCTGCTTAAAGCGTAACTCTCGCCAAAAAACCAGGAGGTCTGCCTCCTGACCACAAACTCACCATATCAGAAACACTAAATATACAGTCACTAAACAAACTAAATTCCTTCCTTATCTGAAACGTGAAAACGTGTGAGTACACAAACATTTGAGAACAAGCTGAACAGATATGTGTATGTGTTGGCACATGCATTGCAACAAGTTGTTTTTTTTTCTAATGTTCTTAATGCATTGTGTTTTGTATTCATAATTATTTTCATTATTGATTCATCTGCCACTTATTTTTTTGATTAATCAATGAATTGTTTAGTCTAGCTATATAATGTAAAAAACAATTATATAACTCAAGTTGACATACTTACAACACTTGTTTGGTCAGACCAACAATCTAAAACTCATCAGGTTTGTTATTATTATTATTATTGAAGAAGAAAGAACTAGTTAATTTCTGTCTTTTTTTCTTAAAAAAAAAAAAGACTGTAAAACTGACTGATTGATTAATCAACTAATTGTTTCAGCTCCAGTTTCTTTGTATAGTATAATTGTATCCTCTTCCTTGATGATAAATTATGTTTTATTTTTCAGCAGGGAGTATTTCTATTGTATCTAGAGCTGAAAAAATTATTTGATTATTGAAATAGGCCTAGTTAGCCTAATTGATTATTTGCTTTTCATTTTGCAGTTTCAATTTCCCAAAGCAAAAGTTGCTCGTTTTGTTTCCAACATTTAAAAAAAGCCCCAAACGTAATTTGTAATGATATAAGGGGAAAACTGCAGCAAGCGGCATGAAACAAGATAATTATGTAACTTTTTTTAAGATTATTTGTGGGTATTTTTAGGCCTTTATTTCCACAGGACAGATGAATACATTAAAGTGATGAGAGAGGGAGAATGACATGCAGGTCAGAGTCGAATCCACGGCCGCTGCGTCGAGGAGTAAACCTCTGTGCACCTCCTGCTCTACCTACTAAACAAACCCGGCCACATAATTATTCAACTTTTAATCGATTATTTTAATTGTCAGCGATTCATTTTCTGTGATCGACTAGTTTGACTAGTTGTTTCAGCTCTTTAAAGCGTTAGTTTTTCACGAGGATGTTTATTTGACTCTACATGAATGACAGACCACGAACAAAACACAATGAGCTGAAGTTTCAATTCCCCTTTACGAGTCTGCGCACTACTGAGGAAACAAACTGAAAGGTCGACAACAACAGTATAAACTACCGGATATCTTTGCTGTTAATGCGACCGTGGTAAGGAGCTAGTAGTAGCATGAACACAACAAATGAACACACACACATACATACATACATACATACATACATACATACATACATACATACATACATACATACATACATACATGTGCGCGCGACAACAATGTTTAAATTATTTTTACAAAGGGCGCGTCCACCCAGTACATGAAACCGACACTTTTAACTTTGAAACTGCTGCAGATGTACTCACCTAAAGCAAAACGTCAATGGCAGCCGTTAAACGCCATATCACATGAGAACAACACATCGATGTGTGAGTGATCACTTCGGGGAGTTTCCGCACGACTTGTCCGACTGCAGGAGGTCTTCCCCGGTCGCTGGCTGAAGCTTTCCGTCCCGTCAGGAAAGCAGCAGATCTGCCACTCTTCACATTAAAAGGCTAAACGAGCGGAGCTGTGAGCGTCGCTGCTGCTGCTGCTGTTGCTGCTCTGCGTCGCCGCCGCGGGCACACTTCCAAAGCCTGCGGTGGAGGAATGTATATGCATCAACATGACTTTGCAACTCTGGAGTAGGCTACACTGCGACCGGTCGGGCAGTAGGTTACAGAAACCTAAATGGCAACAAGTTAGGGGCAGCATTCCTCAAACGGAAACTGAACCTTGGCCAGAAATGCAAGAATTATTATATAACCGTTGCACTCCTGAAATATATAGCAGGATCACACACACACACACACACACACACACACACACACACACACACACAGGGAATCCACACCAGTTCATTTGAATGATGATTCATGAAGAAAAATAAAGCTGGATCTGCCCATTTTATTTCTGCCCTGATGAATCATCTCTTGGCTGATGGTGATATGTCTATACAACAAATAGTAAATCCTATAATAAAATGTAGAGATTTATGTAACAGGAACTTTATCAACTGCTTAAACTATATCCCATGTTAAAGTTTTGACATTAGACTCATGTAGGAAAATTAAACAACAAGCAACAATATTGAGTATAATATAGTCACAATTGAATTAGCCTTCTTTTCAGTGTCAGTTTTTGGAGTGGCACAACAACAAGCAGTAGGCTATTTGCTCTTTTATTATTTTATTAACATTTCAAACATAAAGACCATAATGTAACACAAGATAATACAGTACACCATTGGAAACAGAAAATATAACACACATAAATGTATTGCCTACAGATTAAATAAGACAGAAAAACAAATGAGACCCCTAAAGGGAGTGGGCCAGGGGGGCAGACTAGATGGCAAAACCACCTCCCAGAGGCATCTCTCAAAAACTCTGTAAGGTCAAAGTAATTATTTACTTAAGGTCCTTTTACTTTCTTTTTCTGGTCTCGGGTTGATTTTGCTTAGTCATGCAGTTGGCTGCTTGTACCTGTTATTCACGTTGGCTTAAAACTTGTGCGTCAAAATACATTCTGTGTTTGCCTTGTGTCCCTTCATGGTTCTGGAAAATAATCCTGCTCCTTTAAGATACACTTCTTTAAAGACTGTTTTTTTTTTATCTGAAAAAAGTGCCATACAGTTGAAAACAGAGTAAACTAGCGCATGAAAAGTTTGTGTTTTGAAAATACAAAGTTTTCACGGGACATTGACGTCAAGATAAATTGCTTATTACCATGGTCTACAGCAAAATCTAAATCCATAATCCCCTAACTCTTGACTTGTCTTATTCAGTGAATGAGCTTGTTTGATAGCCTGAGAGTCAACATACAGACAGAACTCCCTTAAGAAAACCATGAATTTTCAAAAGATTATTCTGAACAAGAAAAAAGCTTAAGGGCTTATATCTATTGTGCTCGCTGTATGATTTTTTTTGTCCCTACATAAACTCCTCCACTTGAAGTGACTGCCCTCACCTGGTATCTTTTTTTCCAGTTTGGGACCACAATCTCAGACATGTAAGTGCTCGTACACAGCCAGACATCAGATATACCTTGATATCCTGTCCATGGACATCTCAAACAACAGGAGAGCTGACAAGTCACATCCTTGGCAGGTGGCCAACTAACTCTGAAGAAAACAAACACAGCTCCGGATCTGTACATCCTGGGAATTAATGACTTGCAACAGCAACTAATCAACTGGTCCTCCTCCACAATACCTCATGAAACAACAATCACAAGCTTTCCCCAGTTCTCATGTTCAGCAGCAATACTAGTTAATTATATGTGCATATCATAACCACAGACAAATAAAGCCATTTTAACAAGTTCTAATGATGAATATTAAAGTGCGCAGATGATAAGAGTCTTTATCTAGTTTGCATGTCAGGTGGAAACTTCACTTTATCCTTCACTAAACTTTTATTTTGTAGTGCCGGAAATCCTGATCTTTTGTGAATATCTTCCTGACATAAAGTGGGCTAAATTATTTCAGGACATGATTGCTTTCAAACTTTATTCAAATTCTTATCTGCACATCCTGTAATTATAGCATTCGTCATCAGCCCTCTGGCAGTTTCAGTACAGATGGGTGTGATTTTTGCACAGCAGATTACCTGTTTTTT
>CM042333.1:24473205-24553205 GCA_023566125.1 Zingel zingel
ATCACCAAAGACATTAGCAATTATAATCTGGGACGCATGAATGTCCAGAATTTAAAGGGTGATCCATCTGATAGTTATTGAGAAATTTCAGGGTGGATCAAGGCAGTGGATCGACTGAGTGAATGACATTGCCCACCATGGAGCCGCGCTGCTAGCATGGCAAAGAGCTGCATTAAAGATGGAGCCTCATCAGCTCTCCATTCTGTCAAACATGTGCCATTGGTTTACACCGAGCCTGTGTTCTCATGTTGTGGTTCCAGCTAGAGCTATAAAGCCCATTGTCCTCACATGACTGGCATTATTACAGAGCAGGCTTCCTCATCTAACTTCAGTATCGCTGTAACGGCTCTCTTGATCTTTCTGACTTTCCCCGTCTCAGCCTTTGTCATCATCTTCATTGTGTTTCACTGCCTCTCAGCACGTTGTCTTCTGCTCTCTGTCTGTGGTGTTTTGGATTAAGGACTGTCTGGTTGGAAGATGTGGTATTTAAATGGCACTGTGTGCGTGTGTGTTTGTGTGTGTGTGCATGCGTGCATGTGTGTTTGTGTGTGTGTGTGTGTGTGGGGGGGGGGTGTATTTGACTGTATGGCACACATTTGTGCAAGTCCATGCCATGACGTGTTAATGTGAAAGATATGTGTGTGTGTGTGTGTGTGCGCGCATAAAAATGGAGGACAATAGCAGCATAAAACACACAAGCTGAAACAGTGACACAACATTTTCACAGACGGGGTGAAGACAGTGGCCGCTGTCCGTCATGACTCAACTATTCTAACTTTAACACTGTGAATACCAGACGACCGGAAAGTGACACAACAGCCGCAACAGTGTCACAAAATTCTTTTCACATTTCCTGGACAGTAACTGCAGGGCACGAGCGGGAACGGCCCCTTGAACAAGAGTCCCCTCTGAGTGAGGAGAAAAGGGGGACATTGTAGGCCGGGGACCCAAAGGTCATCATGGCTGTTAGGCTCACGCTCTGCCTGGACTCCTGCTGACTCACTGCTGGTCCAACCAGGAGGAGGACAACCGGGACTAATCTGTATATGTCTTGGGCCACCATTAGTCAAATATTAGTCACAGCGCCCATTTAGGTGATGGACATGAAGAGAGTTTCTGTTCTCCAGACACAGTCTTTGGCCCAAATGTGGATTTCTCAATCCCAATGTGACCTGATGCGATTGTATTTCCTCTTCCAGCTTTGTCTCCCTGCTCTTCGCTTGTCTCCAGAATCTGTTAAAGATGCTATAGTGACAGACTTTGTGCGTCAGAGTGCTCCCACTGAGATGCTGACTGGCTTCACTCAGCTGATGCCCGAGGGCAACTCCTCGTCTTAAAAAGAGCTGCCGTCGTCTTCTTAAGATTTACAGGATGCTCAATGCTGATTGGCTGACAGATTATCTGATCTTTTATATTTCGGAGGAAAAGGTGGTTGTTTCACATGTGATCATATAACTCCGCAATCAATCTAGAGGCTTACTGTAAAACATGGAAGGTTTTTCCCAATTTAATTTATCCAGACAGCACTTTTCTCTTTCAAAACTTTTGGAAGTGCAATGTTTTATAGATGATTAAAGGAAAAGATGTCTTTTTGTCCGAACTACCTGGTCAAATATTTGCAAGTTTCGTCAATAATTTTCATCCTCCAATAGCTCTTTTTGCATGGAAGACATTTTGACTTGTATAAATAATAAAAGTAATAATGGTAGTGTTCCATTTAGTTGCTTCGGATCCAGTGTCCTGGTTGTGCATGCTGGCTCTCACTGTCCCACTGTCATGGCTTACTGGGACACTAGAATAGAACGGAGTCCTCATTAATGGTATTAGTAACACCAGTGCTTTTCCTGCTATGACAAGTCAAAATGTCTGCTGTGAAAATGGCTTATTGAGCTGACTTTGTGGTTCTCCGGTTGGGTAATCTCTCCAGCATCTTTGTGTATAAATGAGACTGTTGGGATTCTTGTTTACATATTGATGAAGGTCATCTAGACTGAAAGGTCATGGTAAATAAATATGAAATAAATCAACAGCAAGTGAGCCAGTTTGTGGGTGTTTTGGGGTTCTTTTATTTGGACTCATGCTTAGTCAGTGTCTATTTAGCAATAGTGACATTTTCTCTACAATAGCACCACAATTCTGACACAAATGTTTACGTTAAGGCAACCATGAAAAGAAAGAGGAACCATTGTTTCTTATTTCCTGAAAATACACCCCCTTCATGTTTGATGGGAAATATAACAGTAAAGGAGCTAACTTTCTCTAAAGCCAATTTCAACTTTTTGTTGAACAGTGGCTATGTGTCCAAATGTCGGTTTGACAAAGAAGTTTTAGAGTGATCTGTAGTCCTAGGGCCAGTCTTCCTTTTGCTTTCAGAGTAGTCTAATGCAAGTTAGTTTCACAAAAATAAAGACAGACTTACCAAAGTTGGCCAACCGACCCCCAGGCAGAACTAAGAGCCATGTTTCCATGGTAACAGTCATTGACTCCTGCTGACCGGTGGCACCAAAAGACAAAAAAAGAGGAAAACATGTCTCATAATTTGTGCTTTGCGAGTAAGAAGAAAGGAAAGAGTTTTTAGAGAGGGCAGTAACCTGTTGGAAATACACAGCAGTGAGGAAATGTCCTTGTAACTGTTATATTCTTCCAGAAGGCAAACATTTTCTGCTGGACTAGGAGATGAGCAGTTTGAAGCTGTTGCTTGCTAGGTTAACAATGTTTTTTAGTTTGAAAAAAGTCTTAATTTACCCAGAATTTATGGAAAATTAGTCCTACTTAGGATAGTCCAGATCAGCTTTGTTCAACATATGAATGTAGACGTCTATCTGAAGTCTGACTATTGGTTAGTTAAAGTCACAATTACAAAATAATGCTAAAAAGTGGCGTAATAAGCAGCATAAGGTTGGACCAAGGGACTTTCCCTTGGAACTAGAAAACTTCTGAGGACCTCATGGTGTTTTGAACACAGGGACCAGGGTCTAAATTTATTTCTAAGGACATTTTTTACCCCCAAAAAAGTCCCTGGTCAGAGGGAGCCTTCTAGTTGCTTAAAATAGTTCAGGGGAATTCAAATAACTAAGAACCTTGGGTCGCAAAACAGCTGTACAGAACAAACATTAGCAAACAATAGCCACCATGACCTACTGGTCATACCAGACCAAGTAAGGTTGTAGCTGCAAAGCTCCAGTGTATTGAATAGAGCAAGAATGCATATAAATCACCCATGCATTCACCTTTTTATTTGTAAGAGAAGGAATGTGTTATTTCATCTTTGAAACGTCACATTGTCTTTTTTTTAATGTTTGTAAATCTTACTATGAAGTGAATCTCACTTAAACCTTGGTGATTTGTAAAAATCCAAAAGGTCAGAAAAGATATTAGAAGGCACTTGTTGATTATTTCATTTGTTTAAAACAGCTATTTCCATCCTCACAGGTAACTGAGGAGAAAAGTGACATGTAGCGCCAACAGAGGGCCAGATTATTTAGATCCAACACATAAATAATGTGCATAGAGAAATCTTAACCGTTTAACAGTAGCTTACAATTTCCCATGTTATTCAACACATCATAAGTATATCATGTCTGAGTCAAAGCTGGCCATTGAAAGAGAAAACATCATAATTCAAGTGGGTACAAAGAGGCTTTTTGTGTCACACTTTACATGGACAAAGATATTTATAAAAATTTTTAAAAAGGAGGAAAAGACACTTTAGGATTTTCTTTCCTGTAACTCTCAGTGACTCAACAGCCTCCTATGGTGAAACCTGTGAAGCAGAGACCTGAGGCATGGAAAGTAACAGGGACAGAGTGATTCAGTGAAAGTGAATGGCTCTGACTCTCCTACCCATCACTGAAGAGGGAGAGGTTAAAAAAAAGAGCAGGGAAAGGACGGAAAGAGGGGGGAAATGACTGGCGACTGTGTGGGAAGAGAGAGAGGAGGGGCTTAAAAAGTATGAACTTGTGTATGATTCAGCTGCAGGAAGCATTAAGAAGGGAAAATACTGCACACAGGACGCGGTATACTCACTCCTTTAGCCTTTACTGAGGACGTGTTGGCTTATGGCTTCTCAGAGGGTGACTTTTCCCACCGGGTCACACTTTCTCTAGTGCGCTCCTTCACTCCTGAGAGTTGGCTTGTTAATAAAATCCGGAGCGTTCAGCTTTTTGAACCCGTGCTGTTTTTGCTCTCTCCACACTGTGCGTAATTTCTATCCAGGATCGAGAGAGAAAAGGCGACATCACAACAACACGAGGACGAGGAATCAAGACAGAGATAAAACCAACTGGGGGAAAATGAAAGTCGTCTTGGATTTCTGCTTGATGTTCCTCATGCTGCACACTCCCGGCGTGCTGTCCTTGTCCACACGTAAGTTGTTGCACACAGATGTCCATCGATGCGCAAAGCCACGGTCTTGCTGGGGAAGGGTTTTGGTTTGGGTACAGGCTGCCCTTTTTGGTCCACTAAGACAGTTTAATCCATGTGTCACCCAACGATATTACTGTAAACAGCTCTGTGTGACATTGTCCTGCTCTGGTACGCATGATTTTAAAGACAAAACAGATGCATAAGTGGATTTGCACAATAGTACAACACAAATATACTATTTTAGAAGGGTGTGAGTCAATGCAAACACTACAATATAGTGATATCATATGGTATATAATTACTATTTTTAAAAGGATATAAGTCAGTGTAAACATTGCAAAAAAACCTGCAAGCCCTCCTAATTACATTAGGTAATAGGAATATTATAGTGATATTAAAGAGGATAAAGCCCGTAAAAGGTCACTTTAACTCCACTACCACTATGTGTAGGGTTTCCATAGGAGGAGACAATATCCCATATATGATCACATTAGACTCACAGTGATCTTATGGGTAATACTGTATTCAAAACATGTTTCCAATGCAAAAATAACTGAAGCTTCTTAATATTAGGGGCTCACTTGCTTGGATCCACTCTGGTGATACATTAAAAAAAGACAAATGCCACTCTGTCCACCTGACACCGCCTGTTATTGATGTGCTCCTGCAGAAGTATATCGGTTGTACCCCTGCATAGAGAACTCATCTCCCAGGAGGATGAATTTCAACAAGTCAAGCCATAATTCGTTTAACACATGGAGAGCATGGGGGCTTTACGAACCGCAACAAAACAGTGACATCATTTGCTCGGGTTTTGGAGAATGTTAACCGGCAGCTTAATGCACAGTAACGTAAATAAATCAAAGTTACGTCCGCTTCCTCTGTTAAGTGGCTGGATTAGTTTTTATGGTGAGCTCACTGGCAAAGAACGATTCCTCAGGGACAATCTCCTGTTATTCATCCAGTTTGAAAGGCGCTAATAAAAGAAAGTAAAGTTCCAGAGGCTTATAGAAGACAATGGGCCCTGATCATAAACTGCCCTGCTGTTTATTATAGGGCCTAATTGGTCATTACTGTTTTATTCACTATAATAATGGAGGGTGCGTCCCTTTCACTCAGTGTGATGTGGTTTACAGATGCCACAGAAATAAAACAGTTTAAATGTGTAATTTTCTTACCAACATATAATTAGTTTTTAATACAGCTCATAATCCCATAAAGTTTGAGTTTTTGTCTTGTTAGTTTATACAGAAGTATTTATGTTGGATATGATTATTTAATACAAAATATTTGACTCTGAATCAGCTTTTTAACCTGAATTGAACTTCTCATAATCCTACATGTCCCATTTCTCCTGTCTGTATTTGGCTTAAGTTGATTTGACAAGATAATCTCTCCTCTCTACAGATATGAGCATCAGTTAAATACCTAAAATGCAAGCTGTGTTAAAAAAAACAAAACAAAAACAAACATCCGCTGCTGTCTTCTCCGTCTCTTTTCAGATGGTGTTGCACGGCTCATTGTCACTAAATGTTTCGTGACTTCTTCCTCTTGGCTCGTCTACACTGGCCCCTCAAAATGTTCCACATGTACGTCTATTGTACAGCAGACAGAGGAAAGTAAAGGCCTTCTTTGAAGTGTTGCATGGATGAGTGGAGAGTAAACATTTCTTTAGAAAGAGGAGAGGATGTCGTGTCCCTTTGAAGAATGACAGCATAAAGGAAAGTGTTTTCAGTCCATACATGTCATTGAAGGCCTTCTATGCCTATGTCCGACCGCCGCAATCACAGGGTTAAACTCATCCCATTGCCCTGATCAGAGCTGTGCTTTAAGCACCCTCATCCTCTCCAAACAAATACTATCTTACAAGCCAATTCCTCCATTGAGTGTGTCAAGCAGAGACAATAAACTGTAGTAATCGTGTCTATCGTTGTAGTGTTTGAACTGTGAAGAAAGGGCTGTAAAGGGGCTTCACACCGCGCTCCGGGGCAGTGTCCCTTCCTCAGCGCCTGGAATACATAAACACTGATTGTTATTCAGCTGGATCAGCACATTGTTGGCTAATCACGGCCCCCTTTACGTCCGCTGTATCCGGTGACAAAGACAACCACCCCTCTGATCATGTGTTTGTTTGTATCCATGTGTTTGCATAAATGTGTGGAAGTGTTGTGTCAAAGCTGGAGTTGGGTTTGTGATGTTAATATTGGTGTGGAGTTACAGTTGAATTAACTTCTTCAAAGGCGGCTCCTCCATAAAGGACCACACAATGTCTGTCAGCGTAAGAAGGCTGGCAGCTGAGTAGATGTGGCCCCCGGGCGCAGATTTGTAATGGTCTGAACAAAGTGTTGACACTCTCACTCACTCACTCCTCAGTCATTTCTGCATAGAAAACATTGTTTTCATAGTCCTGTCTACTTAGGTGGGCAACTTTTTTTTTTAAATCCTCCAATCTGAAGAAATAAACTAATATATTGTCTTCTCTTGTGTGTTGCTATTACAAGAGAGACCTGAGAACAAATTACATCACAAAATAAATCACAAATATTATTAAGCAATATATAAATAATATCTCTCAGTACTATAGAGTGTTAAAGAGTGTCTCTAACTGTATGTTCTTTGCAGTTTGCCACTTTATTTGTATGTTAACATTCAGCTGTAAAATATGATAATAAATGATAAAAAAGCAGCAGCAATAATATTTATGTAGCAACTTTCCTATAGAGTGTACCAACTGTTTTACAGGATTAAAAATCCAACACCACAGACAATAAGCAAACAGCAGTACCCGAGTACTGTAAGCCAAGTGAGCGAAACAAACTTAGGCAAGAGCTGATTAAAAACAGCAGAAAAGAAGGGCACCCAGAGAGCACAGACCTCTGCCAAGGCCATGCCCTATCTCGCAATGTTAATGAAAGTGAAAAATAATCCATGTATGCGCCTCATGATTTGGATCCGCTACCTAATTTAATGGGTTTGTACTTGGCCCATGCTACACCTTTCCACCAAGTTTCATGAAAATCGGGCAAGTAGTTTTTCTGTAATCCTGCTGACAAACAAACTATCCAACAAACTGAACCAAAAACATAACCTCATTGGCAGAGGTAGTTATCAAACTATTAAAACAGTCAAAACAAAATTACAAAAGTAACACACTGAAAACAACCTTTAAACAGCTAGTGTTTAAAAATAAATAAGGTTTCCGCATGTATTAGCCCCAAAATAGTGCTTGCTTTACATTGTTGACAACCATTTTCTCAGGCATGTCTTACGTTTTTATATGTATTTTCCACTTTTAAACACATGTCACTGTAGTTCAGCGTGAAAATCAACTTGCTGAAACATAACACTTGCTTCAAATAGGTAATGCATCACAGTGAATATTTCTTCAAGCAGGGACCGTTTTTTGCTCCATGCACCATCTGAGATTTCATAGTCATGCGCCAGTAACACAACAACATATTTTAGCTCATTCATGCAATAATTAGGATGCTAACTGACAGCTAATCCGCCCTCCTCAGGTTGGCTTTTCCAAAGTCTAAAGTCTCAAACTCAAAGCAGCAGATGCTGAGATATCCTGAGTTTTAGTCTTTAGTAGGGGCAAGCTCTAAAAACACTGGATCCAACATATCCCATAATGCAACGGTACAGCATATTTAGTTAGACCCTCTATATGTTTCTAGTGTAAACTCCTGCATCCTTCAAACACCTCACCCCCAGTTTGTAAGACAGGCTTTCTGTCCAATATTTAAAGTTTCAACCCTAACTCATAACCCTAATGACATCACTATGACATCATAGAGTTTAGATTCTCTGCCCGAGCCCAAGCCTGAACTGGACCCCAACATTTTCCGCTACTATCCTCGGGCCCTTTATCAAGCATTTGTTTTTTTTTAATAATTACTTTATTAGCCTAATTGGGTGGGGAGAAAGCTATGCCATAATCATGTGCAGCGTCTCCTCTACTCTTCACACATCACACCGGGCCTGCTGTGCTGTATGGTGTAGCTTAAGTGCAACATGGAGATGTAAAGAAAAAAACAGGAGAATTAGCTTACCTTTGAGCAAGTTTTGAGGAAAGTCGGAGGTATGGAACCATTTTAAACAAGTCGTGGGCAGTGACAACATATGTGTTGGCTTTGTTGAGTGCATTAAGTGCGGCACGCTGCTTGCCTATGACAGCAAAAAAACGGGGACGATGAACAGACACATGAAGCAGGCTTGCCATGGCAGAAAAGATGATAGTCATCCTTCAATGTCCTCTTTTGTTACTTCTCCAAGCATACCCCTTCTAAACAGATTTCTGTAGTTCAAACAACTCGGAATTGTAGTTGAGAACGTCTCGGGCTCATAATTACAGTTAATGTGTAGGGTCGGGCTTGATTTTTTGGGCGCGATCTAAGCTTTATGACATCATCAGGGTTATGATTAGACTTCACAAAGGTTCACCCAGAACCATAGAAGATATTATACAGCTGCTTCCACATGCTGCATAGAAGAGACGAGTAAACTGACCTTTACGTGTAAAATGACTGGAGTGCTCATCAACTGTCTTCCTCTAACCATCCATCTCTTCCTGCCCTCTTCCAGATGTAGCAGTGGTCTACCCCCAGGACCCCGTCCTTCACATGGGGTCCACCCTGACCGCCAGCTGCTGGGTCCACCCCGACCTCGGCGTCCACGCCAGCTCCCTGTTTTGGACGCTCAACGGTCAACAGCTGCCCAGCTCCCTGTACAGAGTGCTGAGCCCGACCAACCTCAGTGTGACGCTGGCCGGACTCAACGCCTCCAGACAGACGTCCGGCGACAACCTGGTCTGTCACAACCACAAGGGACACATCTTGGCTGGCTCCTGCCTCTATGTTGGGAGTAAGTTGAAGTGTGTTAGTGGTTATATGATTTTTCAACGTGGTTTTATTTATGCAGAGGTCCATAGTTTTTTATTTTGTCATTTTATTAGTATACTCATTTGCCATTTCTCCGAATAATTTATGTCTGCATGTGTCTCTGCGTCACTGTTTGACGTTAAGGAAAAGGGGTAAATAAAGGGTAGAAAAGGAGTGAGAGGAATAAAAGGAAATGGGAATGTAGACGGAAGTAGTGGGCAGATTTTTAGTGTCTCTGTGGCTATATTTCATGTTAAGTTTCCTGCCTTCAGGCCAGTGAGAGGCCTCCATGAGTGTGTCACTGTGTGACGCTTTGACCACCTGTGTGGTCCATTACTTGCACAATCACTCACAGGGCATAGGCCATTTTACACAGACACATGTTTGTATTTCTATACGTTTGTGGACCAGCATTTACATAATGCATTACCTATCCCCTAAATGTTTTATTTTTATTTTTTTACAGTGAACTTTATTGTGTGATCTTGTTAATGTGGTTCCTGTTAATAACCTTAAAACAACCGTATTTTATTGCTTATTCACTTTCTTGCTGAGAGTTACTTGTTATTATCAATGATTGAAGCTGCGCAAGCTGTAATAAACTGAACACATCCTTTAACTCTCAAACATCCCTTTGAAGAAGTAAGGAGTATCCTCACTCTAAAAATGGTGCTCTCAAAGATAGAAGTACATGAGCACACACACAACACACACTAATTTCCTTGCAGTTCCCATATACAGAAAAGTACATGGTATCTAAGACTGTGAAAGGTGATGAGATGAAAAATGACACAAACGTATTCATGAAGCAACAAGTACGTGCACACGCGCACACACACACACACACACACACACACACACACACACACACACACACACACACACACACACACACACAAGGAGATGTAGTCGGGATCCTAATCTCTGTGCGACACTGGTGTTGAGCACCCTTTGTTCTGAGAGACAAGGAATGTTGGCAGGGATCCCGAGTCTGACAACATCTCACACAAACGCACGCGCACACACACACGCGCACACACGCGCACACACGCGCACACACGCGCACACACGCGCACACACGCGCACACACGCGCACACACACGCACACGCACACACACACACACACACGCACACACACACACACACACACACACACACACACACACACACACACACACACACACACACACACACATACACACACACACACACCAATTAAGAAAAAAAACCCACCAATTTCTAGAGAACATCACGAGTGAGTCAATTACACTCAGGAGGATGGGGCTGGAATAATGGCTGGAAGTAACTTTGTACCCTCAATGACCCTACATCTCCACTTTCTTTCTCTCTGCTCTACTCTCCTTTGTTTTCACCCATATCTCTCACTCTATTTTCTTCCCCCTTTCTCCACATCTTTCCATCTGTCCCTCTTTTTGTCCCAGTGCCTCCGGAGAAGCCGGTCAATCTGACCTGCTGGTCCAGGAACACCAAAGACCTGACTTGCAGCTGGGCTCCAGGAGGAAAAGGAGAGACAAACATTAGCACACAGTACATGCTCAAATACAAACTCAGGTATATAAACACACACACACACTGTTTTACTATCTTCTCAAAATTAAAGATGAACTTTTTGAATGCAATTGATGCCAATAAATTACACCCCTTCTTCTAAGAGTCATAACTCAATCAAATCAGAGCACACAGACATCAAAAACTCCTACCTGTTTTAAATAGGACAACATACTCTTTCTAATAAGTGATTACGCTATATGGCTGTAAATGAAGGGGGTGAGAACCATGTAAAACCAGTGTTGGGTTCAAATGGGTTAAACATCTAACTTGGTGAGCCTATTGCAAATGTTCCCAGTCCAAATTATATTTCAGAAGATGTTTTAGCCCCAGAAACAAGTTGAAGTGGAGCTGGAAACAGGACAAAATACCATATCTCTTTGGCAGAACTTATTTTGAGAAAAATACGCCCTTTGCCTGTAAAAAACTATCATGAGAATTAGGAAAACAGGTTTTCATCTGCGAACGAAAATGAGTTTCAGATGAGTTGTAAGCTCTATTCACATTTTTTAAAAGTTAAATCAACTATTTAAAAGCACCAAAAAGGAAATTACTTGACATGCAGTGCCCGCAGACGGGGCAACTCTTTCTGAAGTCGCGTTAGTGTAAATAAGGACTTAATAAAACCACTTGTGACAGATAAACTCTGAACTGGTTACTCATTATACAATAAATGATATATAAAATGCATTAGTAATGGATATTGAAGCAGTCCAGAGTTATTTGAGTTTTGTTCTGTTTTCCTCCCAGGTGGTATGGTAAGGAGAAGGAGTGTGAGGATTACACTCATACGCAGCCTTACTCCTGCAGCATCACTCGGGACCTGCACCTCTTCACGCCCTATGAGATCTGGGTGGAGGCCTCCAACCAGCTGGGCCGGGCTACCTCCGATGTCATCACCCTCGACATCCTAGACGTGGGTGAGTGTGAGATAACGTGAACTTTGACCCTCTTTCTTTAACTGTGTTTTAGAGCTTAGATCCCAGTGTCAATGAGCCCTCAGGCTATAATAAAGGATAGTGGATACCAGGCATTCAGGCTTGTGATGTTGAATGATGAAAAAAGACAAAGCTATTTCTACCTGCAACCACTCATCACAGGTTACACATGTGTACGACTTGTTAGCAGTTCAATTGTGATTTCCCCCTCTCCCTGCCCTCATAGTGGTAATATAATAAAAGTAATTAAAGTAAACAAAATCTGGACAGGAAAAGGAAAAACGAAGAAAATAACTGAGGAGATTTCGCAATTGAAAGAAAAACAGTAAAACTTACAGTGATTGAAACATTGATTTAAAAGTCTGTCTTGGGGGGTGATTCTGACCTGCGGCCCTTTGCTGCTTGTCATACCCCGTCTCTCTGCCCTTTCCTATCTTCAGCTGTCAAATTAAAGGCCTAAAATGCCCAAAAAATAATCTTTAACAAAAAAAAGTCTGCGGTAGCCAGCTTAAATGATCATGTTAACTTAATTTGACTCTTTAAACTCAGGTAAAAAGGACTGTTTTGTTCATCATAGTATTAGTTGATTTAAAAGAATAGTTAATTTTTTTGCCCAGACTTAGATGAGAGGATTGATACCACTGCCATGTTTCTGTGTTAGGGTACTTTCAGACCAGATCAAGCGATCTGGCGATTGTTAAGTTAAGTGCTTGTGTTGTCTTTTTTACTCTCGTAGTTTAAAAAGAAAACGTTCTTGTGGCAGCGATAGAGGCAGTGAGGTTTACTGTTTCCTGTACGGGACTCTGACACCGCCTCAAAACGGACTGACAAGTCTGATCGGCCTACATGATTGGCCATTGCAGGGTAAAGTCAGGTTGCGTTTCTCCAAAAGTTAAATCCGTCTTGCTGCAGGCAACCGCACGACCCTCATTGAAAATGAATGGAAGGACTTGCGTCTTTGCCGGACCGCCTGAGAGTGTGTGTCAACCTAGCATTAACTAGGATGTAGGGTCATGTAGAGTAGGGGGGCGATTAGCTTACCTTAGCATTGAGACTGTAAGCTGGGGTAAAGATCTAGACAAAAATAATATACAATATACCTTCTAGCACCTCTAAAGCTTATTAATCAACACGTTGTATCTTGCTTGTTTAATTACTCGACTCATTTTGGTGTAGTAATAATAATTTGTGGTTGTACAGGGGGTTATGTGCCAGACATTTTCTTGGCTTATATGTGACTTCAAGTCTGCACAGCAACACCTATAGAGCTTTCTTTTAGTTAATTCTAGTAAGGCAAAGCAAGGCAAGGCAGCTTTATTTGTATAGCGCATTTCAGCAACAGGGTAATTCAAAGTGATTTACATAAAACATTAAAGAGCCGTTAGAAAACAATTAAAAAAACCCAAATTAAAACATTAAAGAGCAGGTAAAAATGATTAAAAAAAAAAAACTCTCCGACCACAGGTCCTTTTGGCTTCGGTTACTTGGTGTTTTCGTTACCCATTACAAGATTGCAGTAGTTCTACTTTTCACTAGATAATACCACTAGATAAAAGACAAGAATAAAATTGACAGTGCAGTATAAGAAATTAAAAAAACTGAGAGATAAAATACGTGAATAAAAGTTACAGTGCAGTCTAAGAAATTAAACATTAAAAAGCAGTTATAGAATGTCATACAGTGTCATCAATGCAACTTCAGTTTAACAAATGAGCAGGTATTTAAAGAAAGGCAACATCGAAAAGATAGGGCTTTAGCTTTGATTTAAAAGAACTGAGAGTTGCTGCGGACCTGCAGTTTTCTGGGAGTTTGTTCCAGATATGTGGAGCGTAAAAACTGAAAGCTACTTCCCCCTGTTTAGTTCTGACTCTGGGGACAACAAGCAGAGCTGTCCCTGACGACCTGAGAGGTCTGGCTGGGTCATAGTGTAGCAGCAGATCAGAAATATATTTTGGCCCTAAACCGTTTAGTGATTTATAAACCAGCAAAAGGATTTTGACGTAAATTCTTTGAGGCACTGGAAGCCAGTGTAGAGACTTCAGTACTGGAGTGATGTGATCCACTTTCTTGGTGTTAGTGAGGACTCGAGCAGCAGCGTTCTGAATCAGCTGCAGCTGTCTGATTGATTTTTTAGGGAGACCTGTGAAGACACCGTTACAGTAGTCAAGTCTACTGAAGATAAAAGCATGGACAAGTTTTTCCAATTCCTGCTGAGACATAAGTCCTTTAACCTTTGATATATTTTTAAGGTGGTAATAGGCTGACTTTGTAATTGTCTTAATGTGGCTGTTAAAATTCAGGTCTGAGTCCATGACTACACCAAGATTTCTGGCTTTGTCTGTTGTTTTTAACATTATCGTTTGAAGCTGAGTGCTGACTTTTAATCTTTTCTAGTAGGGATCCCAAAGCTTCCTAGCCTGGTTGACAGCAGACCCTTCTCAGTTGTAACTGAGAGTGGTCCAAGGATGCATAGAATAAAATGATTTAATAACCTTAATACTACTTAATAAGGTGGACAACTATAAGTTAAGTGGTTTATTCCCTATTTATCATATCGTGAACCCTCAGATTTGTCTTGTGACCGACTTGAACCACTTACGCTTTAGCCTCGAATTGGCGCCCTTGAAATGTTGAGTATCACTTTATAAATTCATCTCTTTTATTTCAGACAGGGCATTGGCTTGAGTTCTGTGGCTTTCTGGCTATTGGAGAAAGTTGTTCACAAGTACTCATCCAGCTTTACACTGATAGGAACTGAGTGGTATTTCCTTTTACAGCTTTGTTATGTGGTCTGTTGCTTAGCTTAGTGCAGTTTAAGCAAATGGATCATAAGATGAAAATTCTTATCTTCTCTCATTATCCCCAAAACACACACACACACACACGCACACACGCACACACGCACACACGCACACACACACACACACACACACACACGCACACACACACACACACCTGGACAGGCGTAGGTGTGTGGTGGAAACACCCTCTCTTTTGATGAGCTCATTTTCTCTTTACTCATGCTCACTGGACACACGTACAGAAACACGCACAGAAAACACTCGTTAACCCTCTTTTATGTAGTGTTGGAATGTTCCAGACTGATCCTCATACCTAATCCCATCTCCGAGCTGGCTGCAGACCCCCGAGGCCGGAGGAGTTTAGGCTTTGAGACTTTAAGACTTGGACCTGAAATAATACAACCTGATTAGCTCGGAGCTCTTCACCTGGTTCAACACGCTCCTAACGGTGTTGGGGAAAACGTACCGAGAGGAAAACCATATAGAGTTTCAGAGGTGAACACATCAGCGGTGAGGAAACAAGCGTTCATCATATTGTAATCCCTATTCCGTTCCCTAATGTATGCACGCACGCACACCTGTTTACACACCCCGAGGGCAGGGCAGGGCCTGGTAACGGTATAGAAACAGAGAGAGGCAGAGTGTAGGCGGTTTCTGGACTTGTGTGTGTGTGTGTGTGTGTGTGGGGGGGGTTTGGTTTCGCTCAGGTTGCCCTGGCCATTCTTTTCATGCAAGCAGTTTCCACAACAGTAGCAAGTCATAAAACACAGCAACCACACCTGCGTGGAGCTGCAGTGAGTCACTCACATCTACGGTCATGTCCAATCAGTTATGAAGGCGAGGCAGAAACACCTACAGTTTTCTCTGCATTCCTAAGTCACGGGATGCCCTCTGAACTCAGAGACTAGAGGCAACTTGTATCGGTGTCTGAGTCTAAAATGAGGATATGTTGAGGGATGACACAGCATATGCTAACAATGATTCATCTGTAATTTGCCTTGTCTCATTGACCTCTACCGCCAAATGCACATAACGTATAGGAACAACGCATTTCCTCTTATCCGTGGACAAATAACAAGAATGGCCAAGGTTGCAATCATTTTTACACAAGTTAAATACTGTATGTTGTTATCTTCAGATATCGTGGCTTTTCTTGGGATAACAGAATTTTTCTTAAAAAAACAAGAATGCGTTCCCGGGTTGGGTCAGTGGTAGAGCAGGCGCACATATGCCTCAACGCAGAGGTCCAGGGATCGAATCTGACCTTTGACAATTTTCTGCATATCTATCCTCTTTCTCACATAGCTGTCCTGTCAGAAATTAAAAAAAGGTGGAAAAGCCCCCCCCTAAAAAAAAACAAAAACCAAGAATGCAGCATGGACTATTTTGCCATCTCAAAAGAAATATTTGAATGTCATTCATATTTACATCAATCATGCAAACAAAACATTATTATGAAACCTGCTATCAGTCTTTCCATTTTAATGGTAGTCAAATAGAAAGCTTAGAAATGCTATGTATGCTATGAGATCTCATACTTTATGTGAAATAATTTATATTAGATCTTTATTACAACGAGCACAGTCATTTACTGTCTCAACTTTGAACACCGCTAATTCAGTAATTTCTTTTTTACGGGTGAAAAAAAGTGCACTAGTATGAAGTTTTTTATTTTTTCAAACCTGAGTTTTGCCGGCAGTCCTGCTCTTAGGCTTCGTCCAAGCATCCACCAATCAGACGGTCGGGCTGTAGAAAGAAACAAAAAAGACAGTTTAAAGAGATGTTAGTGAGTAAATCAAACTAAAGTGAAAAAGTAGGATGGACAAAAAATCTGAAGAGTGGAAATTATGCCCATGGTTATAATTAACCAGTTATTATGACACAACAACTCTGTCATCCCGAGATAACAAGAACATTATACTTAATCCTAATCCTACTTTAAATAATTTAGTTCACTAGTTTAATTAATCTAAAACCATATTCAGCCCTGTATTAACATTACATCCATTATTTAAATTAATTGTGGTTAGAGCTGGGCAATATGGAAAAAATCTAATATCACAATATTTTTGACCAAATACCTCAATATGGAAATTGCGGCGATATTGTAGGGTTGACAATTGGTGCTTACAAAACATATTTACACAATGAGATTTTTGATAAATAATCATCATTAATGTGTATATAATAACTAAGTGGGTAAAGGCAAATAATAGAAAAGCTAGAACATTCTGGTATGTTAAAAAAATTAAATCACTTTTACTGTAGTTGCACAAATACAAATTACGATATGTTTAGGAACACTTCCACCCACCCATCCAACTTTTTAAATCACCCATGAGTACAAAATGACATGTCTGAAGTTACACATTTTAGTTCAGAGAGTCTCCGGTTTCTTCAAACACTGGGAAAACAAATCCTCTGATACTCTCGTGTCAACTCCCACTTTTTCGCCTCCACTAAATATGTTCCATCGTCTTCTTTCCCCTGGGTTCATCTTGTTTGTTTATTGGTAAGGGATGACATTATAAAAAGGAACAAAAGTTGATATTGCAACGATCTCAAAAGCCCAAAACAAAACGCGAGGAAAGTTAAAATAATGGTCTGACAGCACGTTTGTTTGTCGAGAAGATAATCGTTGTCAGATGAAAAAGTTTCTTCCAGCTCACAAGTCAACTCTTCAGAAACTATAAGGCACTCAGAGACCACAAACCTCCGCCAACGCTGAACAATCCTTCAATGAGCTGTTACACATAAAGACATCACTCCTACCACTTATAATTGAGTGGATTTCTTGACCCTCCAAACATAACCCAAAAACGTAGAAAGAAGCCCCTAAGCTATGGTTTTTTGGCTAAAAATGATAATCTGGGCCAGCTGTCCACCAGAAGTTAATCATTAAGTTGTTAGGATAGAAATATACTTGTTAATGGATGTAATCAATTAAAAAGTATCCCAGTTTGTGTGCCTCTCATGAAATCATTGTTTCTTCATGTGATAATTTGCACTGACATTATAGTCACAGTTTTTCTAAAAAATAAACAAAAATCCAACAGGTTGTTTGGCAACACATACATACACTCTTTTTTTAAAGACGTTTCTTAAATCCTTAAAGCTGCTCTTATCAATATTTCTATATTTACCATGGATCAAATGACTAAATGTAATGTGAACGGAGTCATTGTAGAACCAACAGAGAATTATAACCCAACAGCTCTTCTCAGCTCTACCGAGCGTTAGCATCGTTCAGCTCATTGTCTTATTTTTTTAGCTCATTTGTCCTTTTTTCAGCCAACAACTTAACTGTTTTGGTCCACTCTCACTGCTCTCATCAACTAAATTTCCAGCAGCGTGCAGCTGTTTTAGTGAAAAATCTCTATTGAAAACGACTTCCTGCTTCAAATGCAACCAATAATTTCTAATTTAAAATTTGTTACTGTTAACCCCCTCTCCCCGACCCCTCAACACGCACTCCCAAGAAAGTGAATGCAGGAGACAGGAGAGGAAGCTCTGGCTGTCTGGCACTGGTCTGGTCTTGGTCTTGTCTCGGTCTCAACCCCTCAAAGTCTTGGTCTTGTCTTGGTCTCGATACACTCTGGTCTTGGTGATGACTCAGTCTCGGTTTAGGTGGTGTTGACTACAACCCTGTTGGCCAGAGACACGACTCCTGAAGAATGATATTGTTTCTGTGTTTTCAACTTGTTCTGCTTCCCCCAAGTGGCCAAAAAGCAAGTTATACTTCTTTAAAGATCACTCTTTCCTTTCTGCATGCAAAAATATGCCATTTTGGAATGAACTAGATTGTTAACGGTTTCACAAGGTTTCAATGTATTCCTTAAAAGGAATACAAAGATAGCAACAGGAAGTGACACAGTGAAAATATTAAAACAAAATACCCTGCACATTTTTTTTTCATCATTTCAGCTCTTGATGAGATCTTCTTACTTAATAACCTTGTCCGTCTCCTCTTCCTCCAGTGACCACGGATCCTCCATCAGGTGTAACTGTCAGTCGTGTCGGGCAGTTAGAGGACCAGCTGAGTGTTCGCTGGGAGGCCCCGCCCGCTCTCAAAGACTTCCTCTTTCAGGCCAAATACCAGATCCGCTACAGACTGGAAGACAGCCAAGACTGGAAGGTATAGGACAAGGACACACAGTTATAAAGACATAAATCTGTTCTCTTTGTCTCTTACACACAATATCTCTGCAGCAACGTCCCAGCTGTTTCTCATCCTAGTGCTGTAATCACCCCTAATCTAGTCTGATTGAGGCCTCCTCTGCCAGATGGGTTAACAGTTCAGAAACTTTCATCCGCCATAAATCTAGAAGACAGGTTTTGATCAGGAGAAAAACACAGGCCAGAGCCACTGTCTATACCTCTGTTCAAACTTTTAATGAATTAAAAATACGGTGTAAAACCTTCAGCCGTGCAGATGGTGCTTCCCAGGATTCCTATGAGTCCTCTGGGTACGAGGGAAGAGTCTCCAGTAATTAAGGGGGAATTACATCGATGTAATATAAGCAAGTCTTTGCTCGCAAAGTGGAAAAAGAAAAGAAGGGGTGTGGAGAGACGCGGTGGAGGGATGAGACCGGTTCGAAGGAGGAGAGAGGAGATTTAAATCCAAGTGACTTTAAGGGTTTGGTGGTGAAAACAAAACACGGTTTTCCAACTGAACCGGCCCTAATCATGAGGTCATGCTAAGGAATGGAGGGATACATCTCAGCTGTTAATGCCTTCAATATGGCTGTAAAGACGCTCAGCGGTTAACGTCTGCCGATTTGGCTTCCCCACGTCACATCATTAGCCCTCTGATGCCTGTAATTTCCATGTTCTGCTTTCTGTTGTAGTCGTTCTTAGCAAGTGTTTACATACTGAATGCCAGAGAGAAAGTGGGGACTATTAGACACGATTAATAACTGCAGTATTTAGGAGTTTCTTTCTCTCTACTGTATCTATGTTCATGTCATTATTTTTTGCTATATCTTGTACTGTATATGTTGAGGACCTGTGCTGGCTCCTGTGTGTGTTTCTCAGCATATCCAGCTCTGTAATACATAACAGAGAGCAGATTTTTACCCAGCAGGCAAGATTACATTAAAACATTTTCATAAACATGCTGATTAGGAGTCACTAAACAATGTGGTGTGCATGCATGCTTAGGTCTGTGCATGGTTTGTGGTTGTGTTTTCTACATGGTGACTGTGCCCTGTGTTTTAGTTTATGCACATTGGCATTTAATACTGCGGTCAGACCTCCAACTCTTCTGTGTTTGGGTCTTTTTTTTCATATAGGTGATGGATGACGTTGGGAATCAGACATCTTGTAGATTGGCTGGACTGAGGCCTGGAACAGTGTATTTCGTCCAGGTACAGTATGGTCTGGGTGTGTGTGTGTGTGTGCGTGTGCGTGTGCGTGTGTGTGTGCGGGTGTGTACATGTGTTGGAGTGTATGTTCATGTACGTGATTTGGTCCGTGTTCGTAATGTTGTATCTTCTCCAGGTTCGCTGTAACCCTGTGGGCATCTACGGCTCTCGCAAAGCTGGGATCTGGAGCGAGTGGAGCCATCCAACTGCTGCATCCACACCCCACAGTGGTGAGCACACGCTCAAACACACACACACTCACAGGACTGCTCTTGATCAGTTTTTGAGAGCCTTTTTGTTGAGGCAATTTGTGCCACTAAAATTTACTTTATATCACTGTGCACCGCGTGTCCAACAGCTCTCTCCCACTACTGGAAACTGGAGCCTCATACAAGAAGACGATGGTGCCGTTTTACACTCCTTTCAGCCTGTTTTGTATTGTATTGGCAGTTTTATTTATGACAGATGCATCGGTCAAATCATATCATATCATATCAAATCAAAAATCATAGCCAAACCAGATGTTACGAAGCCAAACCAGACTTTGATTATGTAAGGTTTTAGTTGCAACACAAAGGCATTTTCAAAGAAATTATGAAAAGATAAATAAAGGAACACTCAACACAATTTAACTCAGGCTGTTTTCCCCACTGGATACTATAACGCTGTCAGAAGGTAGCCACTGTTCTTGCCTCCACAGATTTAACAATGAACATATAATCATAACTGATAGGAACAATGGCCATGACTATGAAAACCAAACATGGGTTGTTAAAAACTAAAATTTTAAGGGCTTTTCAGAACTTCCCATGATTTTTGGCAAAAGTACCAGACTGAAAGAACGGTCCTCTCAGTTACTGTTTGCATTCATTGCCTGAACTTTTCATGGCTCTTAGTGTGTGTTACATTGGCACGTACAGGCAGTACGCTACACATCTTGAGCGATGTCTCACTTCTTGTTCTTGGCTTTCTTCTCTTTAATACTGCTCAGCCGCTCCTATCTGTCTTTTTTACCTTTCCTATAACTCTGCTCTGCAGTGGTGGAAGGTAACTAAGTACTTTTAACCCTGCAATAACTGACCAAAATACCACCACTGCTGCTCTGTGAGAGGTTTCATTACAGAATGCCAAAGCCAGTCTAACTCCCATCTCATTCTTCCTCTCTTCCCTTCCTTTTCTTCCCTTGATGCAGAGCGCTTGATGTCGGGCTCCTGTGACTCAAAGTCTAGCGGGGACTCCAACTCCACCCTGCGCAGGGAGCTGAAGCAGTTCTTCGGGTGGGTGCGGAAACACGCCTACGGCTGCAGCAGCATGTCCATGAAGCTATACGACCAGTGGAGAGTGCTGATGCAGAAATCCCACAAAACTCGCAACCAGGTAGGTAAGCATCACTAATGCAGGGGACACACAGTTGTATTCAAATCTGATCACAGACACGCATGCAGACATGCACTCAAAAAAAGTTTTCTTTTATGAAAGCTAACAGATTTTGTCTTCTAATTTAGGTTCTCCAAGGGGATAAATCCTAGCACACGCTGCGTTTACAAGCAAAAAACAAGTCAAGAAAAGAACTGAGTGAGTGTGTTTTTGTCCATGTGTATGTGTGTGTGTGTGTGTGAGAAAAAGACATTGTGTTCGTATATGGGAATTATAAGACATTGTGCTCCGGACATTTTGTGCGAATACCAGCCGTGGCCATGAGAGGACATCCAACGAGAAACTGTGGGATTTTCTTCTTTATTGCATCTTCTCCAGCCGGAATGAGCACTTTTTTCGTCTGAAAAGTTGCAACTGATAAAGGTGGACTTTCCACGGACATCCTGGAGTCATCATTAGCAAGAGACCATGTGGACTACTCTGCTTTCTCAAAGGACGTTGTAGCATGAATAACTCGGGCATCAGTAAAGAAGTTTGCGTGTACCTGCTCTAAATGTGCACAAAGGTGATCAAAACCTATTCAAACAAACTAGAAATGTTGCCAGAGCATCTAAAAGTATTCTGTGACCTTTTTTTTGAGTTTCTCCTGTGGATCCAAAGCACCATCTAGTGGCTGTTCAGCGTCCATGGATACTCCACATCAAAGCTTTCACTGTGGTCCTGATGTAAAAAGAAAAAGCAACAAATTGTCATTCAGTATTTCTAAGTCATGCTTTGTTATATAAGTGCCAAACTGGTTCACCCAGCATCCATGTGTTTCTGAGCGACAGTATGTGACTGATGGTGTTTGTGTATGGAGACGTTTCACTGCCTTTATTTTTGTACTGAATTGTACCAGCATATTTAAAACTGTATAAAGTTATGTTTTATGTCTTAAGTTATGTTTAGTTAGTAAAGAAATATCAATGACTGAAGTTGTTATCAATCTCTAATGCTGTTCTATAAAAATGTTGTCAGAAACACTTTGGGAATGAGTTGTGTGCACAGTAATACAGACAATGATAAACACAGCTCTGCTCCCCGTGTTATAGATAGCTTTAATATCCATGTTCCCACTGCTCCATAGAGTATGTCGACACATTTCCTGCTGCAGGGATTTCGGTCAGATTGTCTGAACTGAAATATTTCCAATAAGTGATTTTTGTGGACAAAAATAACACGTCATATAATGACAAATAACACATAATATGAATACAGAATTAGGTTTTCTTATCATATTTCCACCAAAATAAGCAGAATGCATGCAATAAATTGTGTGACTTTGAGCGATACTGTCAGCTGCTCCTCAAAGAAGAAAAGATGGAATGTCATTTTTTGCCTTCCCTGTGTTTTATTAACTCTTTATCTAGTTAATATGAGATTTTACATCCGTGGACACTGTTTCTCACGGTCAGCATTTCAAGTCCCAGTGGCACCCTTTAATTTATGGTTTAATATTCCAAAAAGCTTAGAAGTTTCCAAGCTGCGGCTGGATCCAGATCTGCTTCAAAGTGCACATAGTTATAGGAAAACACCACCAACACTTGTAAAGTAAAGAACAACATCATTGTGATACCAATGTGTTTCAGCTTGTAGTCTTCAATCCTGACTTATCTTAAGTGCGAAAAGTCAGATTAATAACATTTTGATCAAAGTGCACTCATCCTGCACATGCTAAATGTGGTTACTGTTACGAAACGTGTTTAAGAATCACAGAAAAATTGAAAAGGGTTTGTTATTGAAATTTCTTCCAGTGGCAAAAAAGTGTCTTGCAACACATTCTCAGTGGTAGAAATGGGTGTTCATAATTGAGCATTTAGGAGCACAGATGTATAAACGCTGACCACTTGGTGGCGCTATCTGCTTTTATAAATCTAATTAGTTCTTCCTTGGTGCATAACCAACTTCCCTACAATCTTCATTTACCTCTGTGATTGCTTTCCTGCTAACTACAGGAACAACAGGCAAGCAGGAATGAACTTTGGAGAGGGCCATAAAAAACCAATACCTCCCCCTAATGAATGCAGGCTGCATCTCCAACCCAGCCCCACAACAACCATGCTTTCAACATTGTCTCAGTGTTTATGAGGGAAACCTAAGACAGTGGTTGTGTTTCCTCTCCTGCTGGTGACACAGCGGAGTCTTATTACTGAGCCTGTGGCCACGCAGAGTCACTGGTGCTTAATATTTAACCAGTGTGGGTTTTAACTTGGTCATGGCTCTGCTCTTAGGTCCTTAGTTACATCTCTGTACAGGGATAGAATTAGTGGAATGGGAGAGCAAGAGGGCAAATGTCTACCTAAGTTTCTCACGCTGGAAAGCAAACATCTCTGTATTTGCCAAAAGTGAATTCTCCTCAGGGCTTTTTTTCTGACACAGTTGACACTTTTCAGATGCTGCCTGTCTGGGCGCTATTATGGCAGTCAAAGTAGCCTACTATGGAATATGTTGATGATTCCTCAACCTTTTTTCTTTTGTGGCTGCAAATCCATTTTTAGATCCCCAAATCCTCACAATCCCAGAAATTAAGGTCTTTGAATTGAAGTAGTTTGAAGATGTTAGTATTTTTTTGTATTATTTTTTTATTCTGTTTTCTGGTAAATCTCTCTTATATGTGTCTTGAGTGACTGCCTCTGGATATTACCCCTGAATGTAGTGGATTAGAAGTGTAAAGTAGCATTAAAGAGAAAGTACATGAAGTGCCTGGAAATTGTACGTAACGGCAGTACTTACAGTACTTCCTTCCCACTATTGAGTGCAGATCCATTTTGGCTTTAAACTGTGACTGATTTACCAGCCAATGAAAAAGAAAAGGCACAAACATCCCTGGAGATTTTTCAATATTTAAAACTGTGTTTTCTGTTTATATTCCTTCTTGGAAGAAGTCATTTGGCACGCTGTTACATTACTAAATTTACCAGTTGGCAGGCAACAAATCATAACTGATCTAAAATATATTTACTGAGTAACAAAATGCTGTCCAGAACTTAATACTCACCGGTTCGTGGTTTTCATTACAGCAATGTTGAGCTTGTCAAATTTCCACCTGCAACAGAAGATTAGTGCAGGCCCTTTCAATTTTAATAGCATGTGCACTGAGATGCTATTAGTTACAGCAAACACAGTGCAGTTGAGAGGATTCACCACACACATTGAGGGTCAGTTTAAGTAACCTAATGCCTTGGAATAGGATGACAAATTAACTACATTACATGTTGCTGACATGTTATTGTTGCAGTGTTTTAAGACTAAATAAAGCACATTAACTCTGAATTTATATGTTCTTTACTTTGAAAGATGTGTCTAGACAATCACTGTTTCTCCTCTTTTTAGCCTTGAGAGAGTCAACCTTTTGTCCTAAGAGGACCTTGGGGAAAAGGAGGTGGAGAGCAGGTTGAGGTGTAACCAGGACCTCGGTCAAGATAGGGTTTCTTTCACCTCACAGTCATAGATAATTCAGCCCAGGCGGCCGCGGATCACCTGGAGAGAATCACACACAAAAAGGATGTGTCTCAGGTGACAGAGGTCCCAAAGAGGAAGAGAAGGGGACAAAGTAGAAGAAGGAAGAAAGAGGCCCGCAGAGTATGCAGGAGGCGGCGAAGAAACGGCCGATAATCTCTGCTAGAGAAAGAGGTCAGTTTAAGAAGACTATGGCTTGTGTGTGTGTGTGTGTGTGTGTGTGTGTGTGTGTGTGTGTGTCCACATGGACTTTATTATAGCTAAGCTGGTTTTTGCTAAGAAATCTCTCGCAGCATTATACAGCCATTGCTCCATACTTGTTTGAGGTGTCTACTTTGTTTAGAATCCATTGCCAAACATGCATAGGAAGAACGTTAAAATGCATAACCATAGAAAATAAGAGAAAGAGCTCCATATGGAAACCATCAGCGACAATACAGCCTGAGCCAAAGAGCGGTGGGTGTGCCATAATGCTGCACGGAACTGAATCTGTTGAACCATTTTCATCACCATCCTCCTCTTACTCTCCCTTCGTCAGGCCCGGGTCCTGGATGCTACGCTCTGCCCCCTACAGTTGGATACATCAACCATGACTTCACCAAGTCCAACAGCCCTGCATACTCCTTTCACAGCCGCATGAGCAGTGCAAGTGAGTTGCTATGTATTCATGTGTACGAATCTTCGGTGTGAATCTTCACTGGTCTCACGATTCAATTCGATTACGGTTATCCTGTCAACGATTCCAATCGATTCGATATCAAGATGCATCACGAAGCGTCACTTCCTCAATATTATTATATATTTCTACACATGGTTTTCATCGACAAATTCAAGCAGTCAGACATATATGAACTCCTCTTTTCATTGTATTTGTGCTTAAAAAAGACACTTCCTGACTGTAGCGTAGTTTGAACACAGCAGACAACAGACAGAAACAAAAAAAGCAGCAAGCGTAAAATCAACAAGTAACATCAGTAGGCTATAATCGATTATGGTCTGTCACTGCATCGATGCAGAATCGTCCAGTGCCGCATAGCGACGCAATGATTAATTTCAACGCCCCTAGTGTACAATCTGTCACACACATTTTTCTGATATATTGGTCTACAGTGCCCCTGTTTTTACTCACATGGATTCTCAATGTCTATTTTTTTTAATGCAGAAATTGGTTTACTTAATTTTATGAGGTCTTAAGGTGTCTTCGGATGATCGCATGTGCATCCTGTTTTCCGTAGTGGTCTCTGTGGACTCCAGCCCAGGACCAAGGTACCACATTGACGGCAAACTCACCCGGTTTGGCCGGATGGAAACTCCCTCGTACTCCATTTTGGGCAGAGGAAGGCGCACAGGGAATAACAAAGGTGATAAAAACACTTGTGGACAAAAATAACACGTCATAATATGAATACAGAATTAGGTTTTCTTATCATATTGTCACCAAAATAAGCAGAATGCATACAATAAATTGTGTGACTTTGAGCGATACTATCAGCTGCACATTATTTACGCTGTTTCAGTCCACTCTACCTTTATCTGGTATATTGGCAAGCTTCAGAACAGCTCCATTTATATATATATATGAAAAGATTAGAAGAGGATTAGAGAATACTTTCAAGTTGTGCTTCCTTCCGACACACCTGTTCACACATGCAAGCGTGCAGAGATTTCTTTTATTTAAATGAATAAAGATAATATGGACAAAGAAAAGAAAACGTTCCAAACCAATTTCTATTCATGTGCATAGACGTGCTGTTCCAGACTCCAGGGCCCGGGGCCTATAGCCCAGAGAAGGCTCCCCCTCTCAATGGTCACCATAGACCACCATCCTACACCATGGGCTCTCGCACCAGATACCGCTCTGTGGATGCTGTACCAGCACCCAACAGGTGAAGACAGCAGTACAGAGACATTAAAGGACAGAGCTCTACGAGATGACATGTTCCCTCATTAGGATGAACATGCATGGGTACTTTAGTTTATTTTGAGTCAATACCACATAAGCGGGTATTTGTTTATTAGTTCCCAACAAATGCCCTATTAACTCCTTTTTGAGCAACATCTGCTAACAGTGCCTAGCTTTGCTTTTTTACGATAACATATAGCACTTTAATAATTATTAATAATAAGTATTTGTGATATTTGTTGTTTTTAAAGATAAGTAGGAATGAATGAGTTTAGCTAGGGATTTTGGAAGGTATTGAGAAACAGAATATTGCCAGCCTTATCATTTAAGTCAGAGATGCTGCTGCTGAATTGAAAAGTCTCAGAGCCTCAGCTTTAATATATGTGTTTTTTTTCCTCCAGCTACAGTCTTCCTAATCTGCTGGGCTGCCAGGTTCCCAATAAACCCTCCAGTGCCAGCTACAGCTTCTCAGCCCGGAGGAAGATCGGAGCTCCCTCCATTGACCTCTCCATGAGCCCTGGACCAGCAAAATACGACACCACCAACCCGGACATTTACCACCAACGCCAGCCCTCCTTCTCCATGCAGAGACGGACTAAGAGGCTTAGTTATTCCTCTGCTATCCCTGGCCCCGGCACGTACAGCCCGGAGAAGTTTCATATGCATCTCCCCAAACCACCGGCCTTCACTCTGGGTGTCAGACACTCAGAGTTTGTCACCCCACTCGTGGTGGATGTTGTTGATTGACAGGTCGGCAGATTCAATATAAATGACTTGTTTTTATTACATTTTTCACACAAATGTAGAGCTGCCACACAATGAATAGTACAATATACATATATGGTAAATGGTGTCTTTAGAGAGGTCAAAGGGGGGTCATAAATTGTTGATTAAAAAAAAATTATCAGACAATCAGACACCTTGACCAATAATCATAATGTCTTACAGTATGGTTTCAGACACGCCACTCAACCAACACAAACCAACAGCATTACAAAAAATATAATACTACTTTCAATGGAAATGCTGATTGTACACTATCATTTATTCCTTCATAAATAAAACAAAATATCAATAACTGTTGCTTGCATTGCTTGTGCAGTTAAACGATGCCACCTGTCAGCAGTTTTTCAGTTTTACTTAAAGCTAGCTTGAAATAAGAGGGTTAAATAAAACAGGAAGTGAGGGGGAGTCTTTATGATTTTGTTCTTGGTATGGTGATTTGTACAGGTGAGCTCCAGTCGCTGCACTCGCCCAGACCTAAAAGCTCCTTAGCACACACCTGGAACACGTAGTTCCATCCTTGGGTCAGCCCCTTCAGTTCAACCTTGGTGCTCTCATACGGACCCAGCTGGAGAAGAGAAAAAATGTTTTAATCATCCATATTGATTTCACATCTGGAGTTTCAAAATACACAATACACAAAGACTCTATTTTAACACATTGGTTAAAAGGAATGGTTTGACATTTTGAGAAATGCAGTTATTCACTTTTGTCGTTTCAATATGATGCTACAGCTTGGAGAGTGGGCTAGCTTAGCCTAGCACAACGACTGGAAACAGGGTAAAACATGTAGCCTGGCTCTGTTTAAAGGTTAAAAAATATTGCCCATCAGCCTCTCTGAAGCTCACTAATTAACAAAAAAATTTATTTGTGTGCATTTCATTTGTAGTGTATTTCCAAAAATGTCTAAACTAATCCTTTAACACTGGAGCATAGTGTCTCATTTAAATGAGGAGACAGTGTTCCAATCAACATTTGTCATTTTAAAAAGGTACAAGGTGTAGGAATTTCTCCCATCTAGTGTTGAGATCATATATCTCAATGAACTCTCTCGCACCACGCAGTTCAAAGTACGTATTACATCTACGGTAGCCTTCACGCTTCAAAAAGCCGGTCTCTTGCTCTTTTTAATATCCTTTTTCTTTTTCTGGGCAAAGAAGAAGACTCCTGTTCCTGAAATTTGGATTTTGAATATGTGTGGTCCTCCATGTTTCCTTCTTCAAACTTGCCGGGGCCGGGAAGCTATGATACCCATTATCAGCAGCTGTGAGTTTATCATGTGACAGCAAAAACACGAAAGGCGGAGCAGTATGTCCTGTATGTCCCTTACCGGCTAACGTGTTTCAAGATGGAGCATGAATATGGAGCGTCTACCCCAGTTCATGCAAATGCAAATGTAAATTTCAAGCCAAAAGGAATACTTGGAATTGATGGTGGTGGTCAATATTCATGAAAAAGGACAAGTTTTTGAACGGGCAACACAGATTTTGATAATAAACATCAAAACACGTTACACGCTGGACCTTTAAAATAACTTTTTAAAAAATAAATCTTTTTTTTTTTTTTTTTTAACAAAGACCATTGGATGATGAAAAGAAATACAAAGAAAAGAAACCATTGCATTTGAATGTAGTTGAAATAAGAAGGATTTCCCTTGATGAAGGGACTTTCTAAAGTTTAGGGAATTTTGAACTTCCTCTTGTGATATCTGTGTATGTGTAATAATGTAGAGCTTTTAAAACACATTGCGGTTGTTAGGGCTGATGATGAAGGCTATTCTTACATTGACAGACTTTGGGGTGCCCCTGCTTTTGCACTGGTACAGTATCTGGTATTTTAGGGGGAAGATGTCCAGGTTAGCCCAACTAGGGGGAGGAGACCATTCCACCAACAAGCTTCTGATACCATGAGGGGAAACCCGGACATCTATGGGAGGATCTGGTTTCACTTCAGAGAGAAGGAGACAAAGACAGGGATTTTAAATAAAAACAAAAATGTCTTCACAATATGCACAACATATTACTATCAATTACACTATGCACACATCACTTTCTCTATTCAATTTTAGATTGTGTTATTTATCATTTCAATTTTCACCTATATCCTCCAACATGAAACTTGATAGATGGGAGCTGCTTCCACCGGAATAAAGTGCTGTGACATTGATGATGTAACTAGTGAGAAGCTTCAGGTTGGGCAGGCGGCAGTGCCAGAGCTAAAGAAAAAGAGATGCTGGATTATATGGGATCCTAGCTAATATATATTATTTAAAAGATACAATGAAATATAGATGTAGATAGACTTAAATGTAGATCTTAGATAAAGAGGATGGATGCTGAGGAGAATTCCCACCACAAAAAATGTATAATTGCTAGCAACCAAGCACACCACTGTTAAATTATCTCATCTTACTGATATACTTTTCAGCTCAGACTCACAAGACAAACTTGAAAGTGTCTTGTGAGTGTGTTTCTGTTACAGCTACTGTATAGCAAGACACATGAAAAGGGGTTTTCCAAAACTTAATATGCTGTGACCAGTATGGAAATGGAGAATAGAGTGTGTGAAAAAACATTCCAGTAACATCTTTTGAAGACTTACTTTTATTAATCCCCACGGGGGAATTATAAAAAAACAACATCATAACCTTCACTATACTCATTGATGTGTGCTTGATTTCATTTAGGCTAAAATCAGACTTCAATCAAACTAAATAACTGACTCGATAAATACATGAATATGCCATTAACTGTACCGACAACAATATAACAAATAAATGTAGGAATTCATTAATTGATGAAATGTGACATAAATTCATATTCTCTTTTAATTTGCTTCTTGAATTATTTACATTTGTATTAATGCCCCCATTTATTTATTTTCATATTTATTTTTCCTTTCCATTAATTAATTAATTTGTATTGATTTTATAGTGTATGTATTTATTAAATGTATTTAATTATTTTGTATATAATTTTAATTCACTTTTAAATGTTTTATTTTATTTATTAATTCATGCCTACATTTATTTGTAATATTAGTTTTGGTATATTTAATAGCATATTCATTTATTTATCGAGTCATTTATTTGTTATTTTTTTCATTTTGGCAGCTTCCATCCTCCATACTCTTCTGCTAAAGATAGAGTCTATTTGCTGCAAAGATAAATTAGGCTGGTACCCGTTCAGATGACGGTGACGATGTTGAGATCAGATCAGAGGATGAAGAGCCGGGTTGGATGAGATGGCACTGCTGGGTGACCGTCTGTCTGTGTCTCTCACTGACAAACACATTAACACACAGATAAATTAGCTCCTTGTTGACACTTGACGACTGGAGTCTGTTTTGCTAAAAGGTGTCAGTGGATGGGTCAGCACAGTAGGAGGACAGCTGTCTTCTTTGTCAGATGTACCTGTAGGTGGCAACGTAGTGTGTTGGTGGGGATAGAGAGGGTTCAGGCCAGGAGCAAACAGTCAAGTTTGGGTAGCTTGCACACCAGCAATGCACTGTGGGAGTGGAGGGAGGATCTGAGGGAAGAAATTACACTTAGTCACATACCGTGTGCAACATGAGCAGTGCATAACATATTTTTAAAAATTATGCGTTTGCTTCTATGTTAAAGGTGTTGTAGGTAGGATTGTGAAGATCCAGGACATAGCCAAAAAATTTGAACATCGACAACTTCTCAGTCCCTCCCCCCCTTTCTGCTAAAGCCCAGACGGTCTCCTAAGCCCCTCCCCCCACAAGGGAGAATGAATGTGTTTGCATGAGCAGTGGTTGACATGCAGTTAGACAACCCCTCTGGCCTTGATTGGTGCATCTGAACAGGGAAATGACCTGCTTCATGTAGTTCTACTGGAACATAGGACCAGTTTCAGCAAATATGACAGAAAGTCTTACCTACCTTTAAGGTTGTGTTTTAATTTCATAACCTTGTTTGTCACTTTAATAGCAAAATCAATTAAATATGAAATCAAATCAATTAAATATAATTTTAAATATCTATAACAACATAGAATAATGGATATAAGGCTTAGAAAATGACTCTATAAGCACTAAGAGCAGGCAGAAAAACATCTAAACAGAGGTATGGTTTTCAGTGCTTAATAGCAGCATCGCAGACAGATTATCATCATTTTTGAAAATGTATTCCATCCATCCATCTTCGTCCGCTTATCCGGTATCGGGTCGCGGGGGTAGCAGCTCCAGCAGGGGACCCCAAACTTCCCTTTCCCGAGCCACATTAACCAGCTCCGACTGGGGGATCCCGAGGCGTTCCCAGGCGAGGTTAGAGATATAATCCCTCCACCTAGTCCTGGGTCTTCCCTGAGGCCTCCTCCCAGCTGGACGTGCCTGGAACACCTCCCTAGGGAGGCGCCCAGGGGGCATCCTTACCAGATGCCCGAACCACCTCAACTGGCTCCTTTCAATGCAAAGGAGCAGCGGCTCTACTCTGAGCTCCTCACGGATGACTGAGCTTCTCACCCTATCTCTAAGGGAGACGCCAGCCACCCTCCTGAGGAAACCCATTTCGGCCGCTTGTACCCTGGATCTTGTTCTTTCGGTCATGACCCAGCCTTCACGACCATAGGTGAGGGTAGGAAGGAAAACTGACCGGTAGATTGAGAGCTTTGCCTTCTGGCTCAGCTCTCTTTTCGTCACAACGGTGCGATAAATTGAATGCAATGTTTTTCAATAAAATGATTATGATTTGATTAAAGAGCACTTTCCAGGAATAAATATAAACACAATGATAAGACACGGGAAGCCTTAAAAACAACAGCATGATTGCATATTTTCACTCAGATTGGTACTTACTCCTTGATGTTGCAGTCACTCTCAGCACGTCCAATGCCTGGCCTCCAAGAACAAACATGAGGAAAGTCGCAGTGACCCACACACTGCCAACTATCGCAGCCATCAGCGCTTCAGGCAGGAGAAATTATTACCTGAGTTTAGTTTGTCTAAATAGCTTTGTAAATACTGTAGTGAACCCTCACTTGCACAAGATATCGACTACTTTCTATTGTTGTCTACTGTTCCTTCGTTCTTTGCTCGGTTTCTTTCTGTTTTGGTCTGCACGCCAAAGTTCAGAGATAACGGTCTGTGTTACAGCCTGTTGCTGACGCTTGTCTGTGCGTTTGAGCAGCAGCTGTTCAGCACCTTAAAAGCTGCTGTCGTCATAATGAAAGAGGAACAGCAAATGTGGTGTATTTTTTTTAAACTTTCAAAAGTGACTGCTTTGTTTCTGTTGATGAGTCAGGTTTCCTTATGTCATACACAAAAACTTGGTAGCACTGCATATTATGGTACAGTAATAAGATGGTAATAGTGGGGTAACAGTGAGATAATAAAGATGTAATATATAGGTAATAACATGTAATTACCAAAGTAATAACGTAGTAATACGTCACAGTAATAAGACACAATACTGGGGTGATAAGGTAACAGATGTAATAACATGCAATTACCAATGTAATTAGTAAGAAAGGGTTCGACAATAACCATATGTATATCTAGGTAATGGTAATATAGTTATATTTATATTGTAATAACATGGTAATAATGGGGTAATATATGTTGATGTTTTCACAGTATTATAGGCTACTATCAGCATAATACATTCCAAATTAGATAAAACTTCTTGGAATTTAAAATTGGTAATTACCTTATTATAATGCTGAAATTCATCCACCCTTTATGTTCCAAACATTTCCCTTTTGTACCAAAATCAGTCATTTGTGTTTTGTTCAGTAAATAATTAATTGATGGATATCAGTATAAACATGTTCATACATGGCATTCCTTTGGAATTTTAAATACAAGGCATCAATACTATAAAATGTGTATGTATCAAATATTACCTTGAAATAAAATAGAAACAGTTTTACATTTTGCGGCCCTGATTCATGGTTGTTACACAGAAACTACCAGAAGCTTTTCCAGGTAATATCTACACATCTGTTATTCTAATATTACCATGTAATACAATAGAAACAGGCAGTTTTTGCATTTTGCGGCCCTGATTCATGGTTGTTACACAGAAACTACCAAAAGCGTTTCCAGGTAAGAAGTCACAAGATTAAACATTAACATAAATTATTACCTTGAAACAAAAGGGAAATGTTTGGAACATAAAGGGTGGATGAATTTCAGCATTATAATATGGTAATTACCAATTTTAAATTCCAAGAAGTTTTATCTAATTTGGAAGGTATTATGCTGATAGTAGCCTATAATACTGTGAAAACATCAACATATATTACCCCATTATTACCATGTTATTACAATATAAATATAACTATATTACCATTACCTAGATATACATATGGTTATTGTCGAACCCTTTCTTACTAATTACATTGGTAATTGCATGTTATTACATCTGTTACCTTATCACCCCAGTAGTATGTCTTATTACTGTGATGTATTACTACGTTATTACCATCTTATTACTGTACCGTAATATGCAGTGCTACCAAAAACTTGTGTCATACTTGCTTTAATATTGTATTCAAATTGTTTACCAACAACAACACACTATATACAGCACAAGTACAAAGAGTATAGTATAATAATACTGCACCTTTATGCTCTCAGGTACTCTTCTCTGAGCGTTTTGCACTCTAGACTGTCCTCTAGTGCTCGAAACAAGAAATAGCAGCTACAGTATGGACTACATAATGACATTGTCAATTAATACTCTGAGGTCTGATCCTTCCGATGTGAACACTTTTAAGTGATCTGCACACTCACAATCCGAGCTATCAGACATTTTATCGATTGTCTCCGATAGGCCGCAACAGCTTCTTTGCGCTCCATCCAGAGAGGGAGCTGCTGTGGAGGTTCCAGCCCACTGTGGGATAGCCATCTCTGGGTATACTAATACTGTGAAGTCCCTCTCCGCTGGAGGTCCGCAGGGAGGTGAAGGCTTTGCTGATCCAGCTGTTCTTTGCTTTCTGGAGATCGTTGGCCAGGATTCCCTTCTGGTGCTGCAGCTCCTATACGAGGATGAAACAGGCGTTTGTGAGAAAGGCAGCAAGAAGATGTGAACTTTACTTTGTCACAAGTTACTTTCAATATGCAATGATACTGTTTATGTCCTTGTATTTTTCAAAAAAAAAAATCTTTGTAATATTGTATTGATTTTTTTATTTTTAAGTTTAACAAAAAATAATTCCTTAAAGAAAAATAATAGTATACTGTACCTACTAATAGTAGTAAAGGTCCAATATGCAATATATTTACTGTAATAAATCAAAAAATTACCCCGATGCATCATCAGATATTAAGGAAACATGCTCAGTTGAAATACTATCTTTTCTGACAACAATGCTAATGCCAATATTTTCTAAAATTAGGTTTTTTTGTTTAGGGGTTAGGCAATGAATATATTCCCAGAAAATACAAACATTTAGTTCTCTGTGTATGCATTTTGAAGTTTCATTTACATATTATAGGGATGAGGCATGATTAACTGCGACTATGTGACCTGGATGCTGCATGCTTATATTGACAAAATTAGTTTTTATATAATCAAATGTGCTGTGTGATGGTTTGATGGTCTGCTCTGACCTGGATCTTGCACTTGGCCTCCACCATCTGGAGTTTGGTCTTGGCCAACTCCTGTTCCAGCTCCCTGATCTGGTCCTTGAGGGACGCCTTCTCCTGGTCGTCTCTCTTCTGCTCTGCTTTTTTTGGACCTTCGTTGTCCTCTTCCCAGCCTGGTTCGCCTTCCCCGTGGCTTTCTATCTCTGTGCCTGTTGGAGATTTCTCAGCTGTGGCGGATGGTTCATCTGATTCTACGAAGTGTCGACAGCGTGAGCAAGCCTTCACTGCACTCTGAAAAGGTGGAGAATGAGAATAATAGGCAGATTGTGAAGAGAAAATATGACATCCAGCTTTGAAAAACCACTGACATCTGCTGTAAAATGAACCCAAATGAGAAAGTAAAGCAGATGTTTAGAAAGGGTTGTAAAACGATTTAAAGAGAGATAAAAGTAGGCAGGATGACAATAGAGCTCCACAAGATAAGAGCTATTCTCACCTTGAGTGAATCCAACTCTTCTCTGTGGGCGGCCTGCTGCCTCTCCAGACGGTTTGTCAGCTGAGAGCAGATCTGACCAGAAGAAAGAGCATCAACATCATTAGGCAGCACACTGCATTCTTTATTAATATATCCTCTAATGTAGTAGACAGTATTTCCTAATTCCAAACAGTCTCATTTTAATGATTCCAATCATTCATCATCATTCTCTCTACCTGTTTGTAGTCCACAATGATACCCGACGATCTTCTGACTTCCTGCTCGGCCTTCTCCAGCTCTCTCCGAAACACTTCCTTTGACTGTAAGAAGAGAAGAAATTCTTTACTCATGCATGTCAACCATTACATCCAAACCAAAATGACCGTGAGGTAAAGAATCGTACCACTGCAGCTTCCTCCTCTTTCCCCCTCTTCTCCTCTTCTGTAGCCTGCAGTCGATGTCTGGTCTGAAAAAGCTCTTTGGTGAGTTCGTCCACTCTGTCCTCCACCTGCAAACGCACATTATTCTGGTCAGCAGCAAATACTCGCAGTTGAAATCAACATCATTGTGTAATATGAATACATATTTTAGTCCATCTTGCCTTTTTTTCTCTAGGCTTTTGTGACAAAGTTAAAAAACTTAAACACATGAAAATTAAACAACCACTCCACCATCTGATCATCTTTACACCAGAATATTTCAGGGTTTTGTCGTGCCATTTCATGAAAAAAAAAAAAAACTTAAATCATAGTGTATGGTTTACATTTGTTTAGATAAAATGACAGCATGCATAGTACAGCTGGCCTGTTTATTGGAGACATTTGTTGAGAGATTTGACATTTTGAGCTCATGTACAACTGCAGACTGAGTTGCTACTCTAATGCTAAAAATTGTTTTTTATTAAGGTTAGAGTTTGGCCGTCTCCCAAGAGGCTAAGTGATAACCTTTGGGAGGTGATTATGCATTTTTGAATTAAACCCTTTTACCCCTTTTCTGAAGGTCAGTCCTGTAGCTAACCGTACCTTGTCCAGAGCGTTCCTCAGGCCCACCTTGCTGGTGATCAGTCTGTGGGCAAGGCTGTCGTTCTCCTGCTCCAGACGGAGGCTGGCCTGCTGCAGCCGACGGTTCTCATTCTGCAAAAACACAGACATATCCATCAGGGATCAAGTTAAAGGTTGAAAGACAGATTTGCTGATCAGTGGAGTGACTTAAATGTATCCATTTCTGGAAAAAGGCGAAATATTTCTGACCATGTATACTTCTTCATCCATCATTTGAAGCCGGCTTTCCCTCAGTTCAGATTTGTTTGTTGGGATCTGAGGGGAAAGAGAGAGTCAAGGATAATGTGATACAGTAATGTCATATTTGACTGAGCTGAGGAAAGCTATCTCCTCCAAACAGATCTGGTACCGGATGCTTTATGAGCGCGACAAATCAAGAACAGGCCCCCGAAAAGAGATCAAGATAGGGATAAGTAGATAAGACAGAGCTGAGCACATGGGGGATCATTTAACAGATCATTTAGGAAACATAAAGGAATAATAGTGAAGGGGAGGATTTATTTGAAGCCTGAATTGACAATTTCCATATCTCAAATATCTAAAAGGATCAGAATTAATTTCCTTCTATCTGGAATCCCATATCTGTCATGCAGAGGAATGTGTTTTGTGTTACAGTGTGTGGTCTGGATTGTATCTGTAGGAAGAATTATACACAGAGGACACTAAAGTTGCATTTTTTTTTTGGGATCAGTCTAACTCTCATAGTGACTTTAGCGATACTTTATAAGTTAACATGCAAAAACAGCTTTGTATCTGCAAGTTTGTAGGTCGATTGCATTAATGTGAAAGACTAAGCAAATCCACGATTGAATTTTAGAATACAGTAACGTTATTACATGGCTCTAGTAATACTACTAGGGCCATGTAATGGTTTTATTAATGGTTAGTCTATCATTGTGGTTCAGCTGTTGATATTAGTCGTGGTGATCTAAAAGTGAGTCTTACTGTAAATGTAGGTCCTATTTCTTCCACCAGACAGGCCAGGATCTCCTCTTCGCTCATCTGGTCCATAACATGGGCATCATACGCCATCATCATGGATACATCTTCCATCATCTTGCCCCTAATATGCAGCCACCCCAGGAGCAGCTAACACTCACACAAACAAATACAAACTTTGTAGGTAACACTTCCAACTCCAATTTAGAGAAAATCCACCAGGAGCATTGGACACTTTGTCAGGTCGGAATGATAGTATCTCCTGAATGAATCAGAGATGTAAAGTACTTCAAAAAGATGAAGCAGTCTTGTTTTTCCTTGAAATGATGCAGGCGAGAAGTCAATCCAGCGTACGAGCATGAACAGGAAATAATCAGGATAAAGTCCAAGTCGTCCCGAAACAAATAAACTTTTACGGTCCAAAGGTGAATAACAGAGATAGAGATACTCCCACAGGTAAAGTGTAGCTACACTTTAAACACACTAACAACTAATATGTAGCAGCCACAGCCACTTACACAGTATCAGATGAAGGAGTGTGTGTTACAAGTTATTTGCAGTAACAGGTTTAGCAGGGTTTATATAAGACCTGAGAGAGAGTGTGTGTGTGTGTGTGTGTGTGTGTGTGTGTGTGTGTGTGTGTGTGTGTGTGTGTGTGTGTGTGTGTGTGTGTGTGTGTGTGTGTGTGTGTGTGTGTGTGAAAGAACAACAGCCTTAGACACACCCACTAACAGTGCTCACCTGTCTTCTCTCTCACACACAAACAGCACCAGCTTATGATGCCCACCTCTCAAATAAATCACGTCACCTGCATGATTCTGATTTATTTGGTGACAATGACATCTCTCACATTACCTTTTTTGTCATACTCTTTAATTAAAATCCATTTTTCCTCTGTTCCTGTTGTTCACACTCATACTAGTTGTCACAGATGCTGTGTGAAACTGCCAGACTGCCAGCTAAACACTGCTGATGTATCAGGATGGAGTAAATGGTGTGGTATTTGTGATATTTCACCCCGGGGTGTTGGCGTGACATAAGCCCGACAGCCTGTTATTATTATGGGCTGAGCAACCTGACAGGAGAGCAAACGGGTCCAGCAGGTAAAGTGATGGAAGCATGAATGCAGAATAACAAGAGGATTCAGCCCCCCCCCCCCCCCATATTCTCAGTCTTGCTTCCTAATCTCAGGTGCAGTTTCTCTTCATTTCTCCCTTAATTTTTTTTTTTAATCTTAGTTTCCCTGATGACAGATCAGTTTCACTTCCCCTTCTTTGAGCTTCAACACGTAGCTATTTTTCACTTCTGTCTTTTAATTCTTCATTTGTGTCCCTTCCACTTTTTATTTCCAAAACCTGAAACTGTGATTTCAACATCCTGTGCATCCGTCCCTGTGGTGGACCAAAAAAAAAAGTCCAGGCAGATATAAACATTTATTTCACCTCAAAAAAAAGGAACATTTTGTGAAACGTGGTGGATTTTCGCATTGTATCAGGGTATACCAAAACTTATTCTAGCTTCATACAGAAAAATCTGAAAAATACATTTTTTAACAGTCAGAAAAATAAAAACAGAACCTAAAAAGAACAGTTCAGTTCTGATACCACAATGGTGCTCTTTGTGGTGCAACAAACTAATCACAAAAACTAAACCCCTTTCATCAAACTATGGGGACCACATTTGTCTAGTGAGTATACTGGCTATGTGGCAGTGAACACCAATGCTGAGTGGACATCTAAATGGACAAAAAAAAAGTAATTTTACATATATTATTTAACACATACTTCTGAATAACAAGGGGATGTGAGCTGAGGAAAGTTAGGATATGTGATAATAAAGCTCAGTGGAAACAATGTGGTGTGAGAAAATACATATATATTATGTCTTTTAATTATTATTAATGTTATGCTAAATATCACTGTATATTTTACTTTATTTTAGCTAGATTTAAGGACAATTTCAAAATGAATTTTCTGTTCCAAATGTACATTTCCATTCTCTTCTTGTTGTATTCCTCTGCTGTATTATAACTAGCAGAAATACAGAGAAAATTCAAGATGAAAGAATTAGTGAAGAGTATGAACAACTCACATTTGGTACAAACTCACCAAAAAACGCTTAAACCCTGACATCCCACACAAAAACTACAACACTCCTTAAAAATATATAGATTCAGGCATATACTGTGGAATAGCACTGCATCTTGTTACTGTACTGTATAGTAGATATAATGGCTTAAAAGATACAAAACTTAAGCTGCAAGATCAACTTCAAGTATGGTACATGATCCTAGGATCTCCTTTCCGCCTACAACACCTCTAAAATCTTGCCATGATTTCTTTCTTTTCATCCATACATGAAAAAGTTAAATACATCGACTTATATGGAAGACACTGCAGAATCAACCTTCATGGTCTAGTTTCATTACAATTAACCAGAAGTGAAAACACAAGCAAACTAAATTCATACTTTTCTAGCATACTTTTGTTTCTTGCAGACTAAAACTAGACTCCTTCAATTAATTGTAAGATGCACAGAAACACTTAAAACTTGTAGCTTCTCTTTCACTCTTCATGTTATTTTCCTCTGGAGAAAAACACTAAACTTCATTAGGAGTTTCTGTAGATGGCAAACAACAACAACACCTAATAGAAAAACTGTTAGCCCTCATGTATAGTAAGCTGGGGGGAGGGGGTTTCTCAGGCTAGCATTGACCCTTTTCATTTAACATCAGCACAGGGAGAGAGGGGGAACAATGCAGGAGAGTATTACAGAAACCAGAAACTGCAGTGCAAAACGGCATAACGAGGAGGTGGTCCTTTTCAGACTCAGACTCAGAGATTATGTAACCACATATAGTCAGACTGGATAGAAGCTACAACACACTGCAGCCAACACCTTCCATCACAATAATTCTCCACATCACCTCCCAGCTCTCATTTATTTGAAAGTGCTCATATCATGCTCATTTTCAGGTTCATAATTATATTTAGAGGTTATATCAGAATAGGTTTAAAGGTCTTACTTTTTCAAAAAACACCATATTTTTGTTGTACTGCACATTGCTGCAGCTCCTCTTTTCACCCTGTGTGTTGAGCTCTCTGTTTTAGCTACAGAGTGAGACATCACACTTCTGTTCCATCTTTGTTGGGAGTCGCACATGCACAGTAGCTAGGTAAGGACTACTAGCCAGTCAGAAGCAGAGTATGAGGGCGTGCCACGCTAGCAGCTAGGCGAGCATTATAACATGTGTTACAAAGTGATGCACGTTCATCACAGAAGTAAAGGCTGGACTACAATGGAGCTGTGTGGAGCAGTTTGTGAACAGTGTTTTCTTTTGGAGATTGTAAGTCCCTTTGGGGTGGACTTTGGGCTTTTTCACTTTGTAAACCTATAACGTGCACAAAAAGATATACAACATAATAAAGGAAAGGGGAAAAGCCAAAAAGCATAATATGAGCACTTTAAAACTATGGCTGGAGCTAAACAAAAAAACAGAAATGTTCCCGGCCATACAGGCAGAGAAGAGGATTTCCGTGGCTATTCCAACTAAGCCACCTTGGCTATGGACTTAATTGTTTTTTATCTAAGGTCTTTTACAAAGACAAATTATCCATCAGTGTTTAGGAAGTTTGTCAATAATCAATCAATGATTGAAACGTCAGTTTGTGGTCAGGAGAACAAGGTCGATTATTCTGTTTTTACTTGATAGATATTTGTAGGCTTCGGCCTTTTGACAGAGAATGGGCTGAACTTTGTTTTTTAAAAGGACCAGTGTGTAGGATTTAGGGCGATCTATTAGCAGAAATGGAATATAATATTCCTAATTATGTTTTTTATGAGAATATAATTACCTGAAATTAAGAATCATTGTGTTTTTGTTAGAATGATCCTTTCATATCTACATACTGTAGAGAGCGGGTCTTCTTCCACAGAGCCCGCCATGTTTCGCCGTTGTGTTTCTACAGTAGCCCAGAACAGACAAACCAAACACTGGCTCTAGAGAGGGCCTTTCCAGGTTTACATTACCTGAAGGCCACCGTAGATATTCTACTACACGCTTGGAAAGGGAGGGGTGAGGGGTGAGGGATATTCAGTTGGTTGCAATCTGCAACCTCACCGCTAGATGTCACTAAATCCTACACACTGGTACTGCAACAACTAATCTAATTGAGGTTCTGTAACTTTATAATTTTGGTAGTGTCATTAGTGAATAACAGCAATTGGAGCAGAAGCAATAATAATAAGGGTCCATAATAATAATTTCCTAATACTTCCACACTATCTTTTCTTAAAGATCCATGTAATTTGGTACTATTATTAGGGAAAACAGTGACTGTATTTAATTAAACTTGTTACACTAGTTCATTTACTGTAATTACTTACTTACTAGAATTTTTTTTTAGCTGATCAGCTGAACATGCAAAAAATGTAAGTAGGCAACATAAAATTCAACATGCGTATGGAAAATAAAGTTGCCAATAATAAATTAATAGTCAATTAATTATTACCTGGCCTGGTTTTTTATTCAATGAAATAAATGACTATGTTTCCTGTGATTAGTATACAATTACATAGTTACATCCAGAAAAGGTCTGAGGAAATTATTTAGGAAGTTATTGGCTTATTGGAATTGCTTCAAATTTCCATCCCTTTCACTTACACAACTAAATTGACTGTCTTTCAGTGTGCCTGGGGACCCCTTTGTGTTCACGCTATATTACAAGCATGGCCACGTGTACCTGACAACCTGCAAAAGTGGCTTGAATGATGCATCAATCGAGGTGCGTTCACACCTAAATTTAGTCACATTTCATGCATGTGACTTGGCCTCATGTTAAACAAAATGAGGTTATACTAGAGTTATAATATTTACCACTTCCCTGCAGATCCAACACTGGTTTATGCTGCTGCCTGGAGTCCTCCATGGTTTGGTCCGAGGACGTGTTGCCCACACAGAGGCTCTGTCAGTGGGCTCAGTTTATGGGTCAACCCCATGATGAATGAGTCTGGAATGTGTGGCAGAAGTGAGCTTGTACAGTAATGTGGGCATGTGTGTAATTGTGCAGTATCGAAATCCATCACCTGAATGTAATCCCAAACAACAGGGCATGTGTTAGTTGTCAGGTGTGTATTAATATGTCTGAAAGGTTTTCTATATGTGTGAGTGTGTGTCTTTATGGTGCAGCAAAGTTCAGACCTGGGTGCTGTAGGGGCGTGGTGGGGGAGGAAACATGTCCATGTGACTGCAGTAACTCAGAGGGGAGGAGCCCTGCGGGTGGGCAGACAGCGGGAGAGAGACAGATGGGTTTTCGTAGTAGGTGTGGAAGCCCAGCCGTGCCCCTCCGTTGCCCATGTCGTCTGTGAGTCCAGAGCGGAGGGAGTAGGGTGAACAGGTGGGGCAGTGGTTGTGGTGAGAACCCGTGTCCAGCTGATCCAGAGAGACGGGTGTGATAGCCGCGCCGTCCATGGCGAGGGCGTTGCAGGCATTGCAGGGAAAGTGAGAGAGAGGGTCCGCTCCCACCACGGAGCCCATGTCCACCTCAGAATCATTCTTCTTACAGCAGTAATACTGCAGAGGGTAAACAAGGAAGTAGTTGAAGTTGTGCCAGAAATTCCAACTCTGCTTCCAAACTACAACAAATTTCATAGGACATTCACAAATCGCTAAGCTAAATTTTCTTTTATAGGTCATTTAGATCAGTGGTTCTCAACCTTTTTGAGTCACGACCCCACCAGAATAATGAGGTGTGTGTACGCGATCCCCCACCCTCCCCCTCGACAACGAGAGCTGCAAACCGGTGTAAACAGCTGTTTCTACACGACTTGAATGATTTTTGTGAATGCTCTGATTAAGACATGTAAACAAACAATGCTTTGCTTTAATGACAGTTTAATTTTAGTTTTAGAAGCTAGTACCCAGCCTTGTCCACTGTTTTCCAGGCTGTGTATTAATTATGTATTTGTGACTTTTTCTCTATGATGCGTTTGTGACTTTTTCTCTCCCTGTGACCCGCCTTCAGACCCCTTTCTTTGTTCCAGGACCTCCTGATTTACAACTGAAGCTCTGAATACAACACATGAAATGTACCAAACTCACACAGTAATGTAAAAACCATTCCCCAGTCTAGAATATGTTATTTCATTTTTTTCTCCCCAACCATCTGGCAACCTCCAGAAATTACCTCGCGACCCCCTTGGGAGGGTCCCGACCCCCAAGGTTGAGAACGACTGATCTAGTTAAAAGTTTAAATTGAAAACATTTTTTTCCCTTTTCTTTCAAATGACTGAAGCACATTCCCATTCATGCACACACAGTGACACAGTGATACCTGGAGTCTACAGTAACACAGCACTGCTACAATGCACAGCAGTATCACTCCAGCAAGAATTCCTCCGGATATAACAATAGTTCCTGCTGACATTCGACCAGCTCTCCATCAAACCCTTCAGAGGGAGACAGAGGGAGATGAAAGCAAGAGAAAGAGATGGAAGTTTGAAGACCGAGAAGAAAAGTGAAGGTATAAAAAAAGAGAACGTGAATGAGCTTAGTAGACATCTGGATTCCGCTAGCGCCGGTAGAGATTAAACTCAAATTAACTGCAACATATTCAGCATACTTACGTCCAACAAAGGTTTCTATAATGCCTGCAAAGATAACCAATGTAGGCTGAATTAGTATATTCATGTGACACCATGATGTAACTGATGAAACATGTTGTAAGTAGTTGGTTATCATGCAGCGGTTATCAGACAGCTGGGGATGTTTCAGGCCTCACAGACACCAATACAGACACGATAAATGAAAGAAGAAAAAAAAAAAAACACCATGAACATGCAGAACAGTTTTAGTACTCATTGACATAGATTCTTCAAGTCTGTAAAACTCTACACCACTCATCTCTAATTTGGTGTTTTTATGATGGTAGTATAAGATATGATTTATTAAAGGTGTAGGAATTTCTCCCATCTAGCGTTGAGATCATATATCGCAATCAACTCTCTCGCACCACGCAGTTCAAAGTACGTATTACAGCTACGGTAGCCTTCACGCTTCAACAAGCCGGTCTCTTGCTCTTTTTAATATCCTTTTTCTTTTTCTGGGCAAAGAAGAAGACTCCTGTTCCTGAAATTTGGATTTTGAATATGTGTGGTCCTCCATGTTTCCTTCTTCAAACTTGCCGGGGCCGGGAAGCTACAATACCCGTTAGCAGCATTAGCAGCACCTGTGAGTTTATCATGTGACAGCGAAAACGTGAAAGGCGGAGCAGTATGTCCTGTATGTCCCTTACCGGCTAACGTATTTCAAGATGGCGCATGAATATGGAGCGTCTACCCCAGTTCATGCAAGTGCAAATGTACTTGCTCCAAATACTTGGAATTGTTTGTGAAGTTTGTGAATGGGCAACACAGATTTTGATAATGAACAACTAAACACGTGACACACTGGACCTTTAATGGATAATTGACATAGAAAAACCTGCGGGATAACATTGACCATGTTATCCCAAGATGTTAAATGGCGGACATAAATGTTTTACACATTGCTCAAAAATTTCCCAAAGAAGAATGAATGCAGCATAATTACGGCGCTTGAGCCAAGAGGCAATAGGCATAGCTTTGCAGACAGACTAAAAAGGATGGGGGAAACAGCCAGCCTAGTTCAAAAATACGTCTACCAACACCTCTAAAGCTCACTACTTTTCATGTATCATTTATACACAACTGTTTAAATGGGCTGTTAATCGGCCAATTTTGCTGATCAACAACTGAGTACATTTCCTAAAATATTGAACCGTTTGTCACCCTCCTGTGGCTAATAATATGTTGTTTTCCGTTGTTATTCGCTAAGTGGAAAAGTAATTTTATCCGTTGACAGTAACATCTGAGCATTAATAGAAGAGATGGACACTTACATTAGAAGACAGCGAGAGATGCAGAGATGGAGAAGTGTGTGAAGGTAGTAAACCATGACCGGCCTATGGAGTGTTACTCTCAAAACCTCCTCTCACTGGAACTCCTGCGGGAAGTGAAAGAGGCTTCTGTCAAATACAGATATTGTATTTTTTTTTGTTTGGTCTTGCTTTTTATTTTTTTTCGTCGTATAAAAATAGCTAATTGTTTAACCTATAAGATGCCAAAAAAAAAAAAAAGACTGGATACTGTTAAAGTTACCTGATAAGTGATGTATTTCAAACTTCTTTTGTAGTTTGATCAACGGTCCGAAAAGTATTCAAGTAGTATTCCATTTACAATGATAAGAGATGGAGAAAAGCAGCAAATCCTCACATTGAAGAAGCTGGAATTAGCTTATTAAAGGCAGGGTTGGTAGCTATTTCCAATATACACTTTTTTATATATTGTTTGAAATGGTCTTTAATCCCCGACAGCAATAAATAATTTACGTGATCTGAAAAAGCACTGAGGGTAGGGGAGAGGGGTTAGACGGAGCCCCGAGGAGATGCTACTTTCAAATCTTGCTAGCTCTTCAACCCTGCCTTTAATTTAGTATCACATATGTCAGATTAATTAACTAGTTGTTTCAGCACTAGAGTATCTATCACATCCACTGTTTCATAATGCATGGAATCTGGGCTTGCAATAAGATCCATGAATATATACATCAATTATACATAGACAAAAGTCTTAAAAGCAACAATTGCAAAGTGTGGATGAATTCCAACGGACTACTTTGGATGGCAAACAGACACTAGATGGATTAGCATATTGAATGCAGCAGCACCTACTGTGCACACTTGCCATATGGCCAGTACGTTTTATGCATATGTGCAGCACTGTTTCAGCATACTAAATCTGATTCATATGTGCATCTCCTGTCATTAGTGGTCGGCTATGACTGATTACTGATTGCATGGATAATTATCATCATGCAATCTCCTTAATTTAAATACTGATATATAGCAATTAAACAACACAGCAAAGATGTATTTACTACAACATTCACAACATACATGTAACTTGATGAGAACTAGTTCGAACATCAGAGACATAAGATATCTGACAGACATAGGTTAGATACTCAAAAGTCAAGAAAAGATATAGATGCATGAACAAGAACGCACTGCCCAATTACAGCAAAGTGATTGGGATTTCAAAATTCTTTCAGCGTTTGCTCTGCATTGCAGGTAGATACTCTTAAACAAACAGCTCTGATTGGCAGTCACACAGGAGCCGTAATTGTGTGAATGAAAAGAAATCAAGAGACTGCACACATAATTATCTCCACTGCACACAGCAAATAGCAAAGTACAGTCTGGCCTCAAATAGACCTTATAAACAGGTCTATCTGACAGAAAGCAATAAATCAGCTGTGTGATTGAATATATGTGTGAATGCCTTGATTTGTTTTTACTGGCATTCAGATTAGAATACCACCAAATAAACACACAATCCAAATATGAATGCACTAAGATAGGATTACTATTTATATCAGTATATAAAATACATGTTTGACATTCATTTAGACCAATTTATATGGTTGAGTTCAGGCAGAATTGTTCATTTTAAGAACTGCCATTATAGTAATTACAACACCAGACAACTTTGTTTATCTACTGTTCAAGTTGATTAATTAAAACATCCACATATTTCTCAACGGAAGAACAACATTTAATTATCCCAATTAAATTGATTAAAAAAAACGAGGAGCTTCTTTCTCATTACTGGTGTATCAATGTAATTTTCTAAAAAGACATGAGGCTCCCAAGGCTGTAATTTGCAGTGAATTTTAGTCTTATTGCCTAATCAAATCGTTTAAACATTCTGGCACTTGCTGTATTGACGTAACTGGAAAATGTCAGCCAGACGGTTCAAACAAATGCTAGTTTAAGCTTGAGTGGTTTGGTCTGCTGCCTGACTGTGGAGCCTCATGTTCCCCACGTTGATTAAAGTCAAATCCAGCCAGAGGTTTCTTCTCTGTGTGCCGCTTTTGCTTTTCAACTGTCTGAAAATGCAAGGTTAGTGGGGTGTGCCCCTTAAAATTGTAATTAGATAGGGTTAGGATCATAAATCTTAACATTTAACACTGAACGCACATGAATCTCTGACAAATATAACACAATCACAGGGGGTAATGTGTGTGTGCGTGTGTGCATGTGTGTGTGTGTGTTGAAATGAGCATATGAGCCTCGCTCCCAGACAGCTCACTCTGCAGTATCTTCCATTGCGTCATCGTACTAAATTATATACACCACGGGCCACGATAATGTCGTTAAAAGCGATGCAAAGTCTCTCTTGCTCCCCATTTCTCCATCTCTCTATTCCTCCCCTCTTGCTCACTACCTTATGTCTCTTCAGTCCTCCTTTTGCATCTCATCTCTCCTTTACTCTCCTAATTTTCTATTCACTCTTTTAGCCATATCCTCCTCTGTACATCATCCGCCTCCTGGTCTATCCTTTCAATTCCCTTGGCTTTTCATGGCATGACGAGACTGCTGATGCTACTATAGCACATTTATGCAGAAAACAATGACATATTTCAACACGGACAAAGCAAAGGAATCTTTCTAGGACAAAAAATAAGTGATTTTGACTAACATGCAACCAAATTATGCTAGAAAGGGGGCGTTGAGGTAAAGCCTCAGATTGGAGAGTTTCCAACAGACTGGAGAGACAATGACGCAAAGTGACAGAGGTTGGGAGACTCAACTCTAACAGTGTCAGAGTATCTTAACCAGCGCAGTTCATATACAACTCTCAGAGGGTTCACAGCTGTCAGATTCAACTGGGAAACGCATGCAAACACAAATCCAAGCAAACCCACACATTAACACAACGACTTAGATCACAAAACAACCCTGTGGCCTGAAAGGAGTTAGAGGATCTGCCATTAATCCCCGTCAGTTGCTGAATTGAAAAAGTGACAGGGATGAAGGAGGATGAGACAAGTCTCAGAGGAGCCAACAGGCATCTGATTTGTGTGTACAGTACGACTCCCAGGTGACCAGTAGACTCCGTTTAGACAGTGTGCATCGGTCAAAGGAGCTTTAGTGACAGTGAGTAAAGGATCCAGTTCTTCACCAGCTAAAGGAAATGTGTATCCCTGAGATTTGCAGGGATTTTTACTGAAGCACAAAAGCAATGATCTGTGTGTGTGTGTGTGTGTGTGTGTGTGTGTGTGTGTGTGTGTGTGTGTGTGTGTGTGTGTGTGTGTGTGTGTTCTCGTTTAACTGTATTCGTGGGGTCCAAAAATCGGGAGTCCAGTATACTTGTGGGGTCCGACCAGCTTTGTGGGTCCCAAAATGCTGGACCCCACAAGGTTAAAGGTCTGTTTGAGGGTTAAGACTTGGTTTTAGGATTAGGGTTAGAATTAGGTTATGGTTAGGGTGAGGGTTAAAGTTAGGCATTTAGTTGTGATGGTTAGGGTAAGGGGCTAGGGAATGCATTATGTCAATGACGGGTCCCCACAAAGATAGTGAAGTGTGTGTGCGTGCGTGCGTGCGTGCGTGTGTGCGTGTGTGTGTGTGTGTGTAAGAGAGACTCAGTGGGTGGTTAGTTGGCATCCACTGTTCCAGAAGTAAAAGTCCTGCCAGTGTTAGGTGATCCTCAGTTGGAGCACTTCCAAGGAATATATGCACATGAGATGTCATCAGTCTTCTCCATAGCAATGCTAGCTGAAGCTAATGGGTATCACAGCAGAGCTGAAATGATTAGTCGATTAATCAACAGAAAATTCATTGGAAAATATTTTGATAATCAATTCATCGTTTTATTTTAATCATTGTGTTTTTGTTCGAAATGCTGAATATTCTCTGGTTCCAGCTTCTCAAATGTGAGTCTTTGATGCTGTTCTTTGTTGTGAATGATAGTCGTTAATTGAATACCTTAAAGGTTTGTACTGTTTGGAAGAAGCAATCTGAATGTGTCTGAATAATTAACCGATAAATCAATAGTGGCATCCCTTAATCATAGTATTTAGAGCTATTTGCCATGCCAATCTGACGGACAAAATTGGTCTTCTTGGAAATAATTTAAAATTCGTGGCCATAATATAAACCTGCAGTATTATGCAAGAGACTCTTGTGTATCCATCTTGAGGAACATTATTGATATCACTGGAAAAAAAAACTTTGAAATGAAAATATACTGCGAAGTGATTAAAAAAAAAAAAAAAAGGACTTATATACTGCAAAGTGATTAAAAAAAGGACTTCTAAAACCAGTGGCTCCTGCTGCTTTGCAACTCATTTAACCAAAAGAGTGACTGAAGGTTTTGTTTCACGTGTGATAACAGCATTAAAACAGTTCATTGCACTGAACATTCATTTTAGACAGCTTCTTGTGATTTTTTGATCACAAATAGAAAGTATTCTTATTTATATTGTGATTTCGATTCTAACTGTCACCCAAATATACCATACAGATCAAGAAGAGTGTTTTTTTTTCTCACCCTTCCCCTCTCTCTTTCATACACAGAACATGCTCAGAATCAGTTGATTGGGGATGATTATACCTTTGTTCAAGCTACCACAACATCATCTAGTTTCGACCTTCATAATGTTGGAATTGATGTTGAGAGAGGTGGAGAGGTTTCACACTCCACTTGCAGAACTATACTTAGCAGTTCTGTCGTCTCTCGACAGTGAAAAGCAAGAGATGAGAGGCAGCTGAGAGAGGTGTCATATTTTAATTTGTTTTCTCTGTGGGAACTGAAACGATCCTAGCAGTCAGCTAAATGCAAAAAGCACAGAAACATGTGTGGGTGAACAACCAGCACACACACACACACACACACACACACACACACACACACACACACACACACACACACACACACACCTAATCGAAAGTTGAAGAGGGAAAAAGCTTCCCTCTGAAGATTCACGTGGGATGATGTGGTGATGATTTTGTGTTTTGAAATTAAGAGCTTTTTTCTCTCATGTGATGCCTGAGTGAACCAGGAAAAATAGAGAAGCTTTGAAAGGAAAATATAATTACAAAAAAAAAAACTTGTATCTACAAGTTAAAACCTCTTAACAATCGGCTGCATTTTCAGGCTTTTTGGTCTAAACGACATACCCAAATTAAAAGTGGTGCCTGGTATCATTGGAAAGGAAACACTCAAGTTGTTGTTACAAGTGTCAGGGTGATTCTAGGCCTTACTGACAGAGTTACAGAGGCTAGAATGGAGGGTTTTTATTTCCGTCCAAGTCATACATCTGTAAGATTATTAAAATACACTGCTGTAAACACATCTAGTGAGATACAGACAACACAAGGCCATAACCACATGTCTCAGCTTACTATAGAAATAATCCAGAAGTCAAAAGACTCAAAAATGGATTTTATATGATTTTCTTTCTACATATGTCTGTGCGTTTTTCTGATTTCCATTTGAAAAGTGCAAAGAAAAAAGCCAATAAAGTACAAAATAAAACACTTCTCAAATACACAAACACACCCACATCAATCATACACATACTTGAAATAACTATATACATAAATATATAGAAATAATTAATTATACATTGCACAGGGTGCCATATGCTTATAGGAGGCCCTGTTTTTGATTTGACACAGCTCCAGCCATTACAGGGTTAAAATTTCAGTGGCACATTTTGGTCTTATAGCATTTAAATCTAACTGGTCTGAGCAAATGTCAATCATTTGCACGTGGGCTCACATCGCGTCAGAGGACTCTTCAGCTATCCATTGGTGTATCACAGGCAAACCTGCACCGATTGGCTTATACCAGTTGTCTATGGAAACCTTAGAAGTCAGAGAATACAGTGACGCCCACATCAAGTTGCTAGGACCCTCGAGAGAAGAGCGAGATGGAAATGAAATACAGTTTAGCGATTTTCTGTTGTTATTTGGTCAGAAACGTCAAGATTGTAAGGCAAACAGCTCGTTTTGGATAGAATGGCTTGGATATTCCATTTCCTTGGGCTCTTGGGGATTTAAGAAAAAAAAAAGTTTTGGGCAAAAGGTATGGATGCACTAGACACCAGATGCGCTGTTTACGCTGTATTGTTTTATTTTCTTTAACTTTGTAGCAGTTGTATAACTGCTATAAATCATCTTATGCTTTGTGTGTGTGCTTAATTGAATCGTGAGAGACTAAGCTTTCAATTGGTGTGTTGCGTGGCTGTATATTTTGAAGATTTAATGCTGTAAAGTTATAAAAACGTTTATGAATGGAGGTTACAGCGATGCCACAGCCACAAGGTGTACCGTACACGGTACAGTGAAGATCACTGTATTATACTGTATTATACTGTACTATTCCAAAGGAATAGTTCGGCATTTCGGGGAAATTCTTATTTGCTTTCTTCTTGCGAGTTTGATGAGAAGATTGATATCCCTCTTACATCTATCCATTCAATATATAGCTGGAGCCAGCACTTAGTTAGCTTAGCTTAGCTTAAAGACTGGAAGCAAGGGGAAAGAGCTAGCCTGGCTCTGTTGAACGGTAAATCACCACTTACTGCACCTCTAAGGCTCACTAATTCAGACGTTATATGTCATTCTTTTGATCTGTACAAAATGCGAAGAGAAAAGTAAAAAGGACACATTGTGGTTTCATGTGGGGTTAGGTTATGAAGGATTTCTTAGCCAGGAGTATTGACTTCCTGGAGCAGGGGTCAGCAACCTTAGGGTAGCCTAACCAAACGCACACTGTGTAATACGTGTCTCATCTGCATGCCAAATGACCTCTTTCACAGCCATTGGCAGCAGCAGCACAGCCTGTTATTTTTACGGAAGTTTGATTGATGTTACTCCATCCACATTCACAGACCCGCCCTTCTCTGCCTCCGATTGGCTAGTACTCGTTGCCTTCTTTACAGAATGCGACGCAAAGGGAAAAGAAATGACACTGCCTGAGCGGGCTCGTAAATGATGACAGGCTTAATGCTGATACGGAACACTGATGAACAAGAACGTTTTAAAATGGCACTTCATATTAAAAAGGTTGCCGACTACTGTCCTGGAGTCTTGTCATCACGCTGAGGTAGTCTTATGCTGCGTTCCAGACACAATTTTTAGCCCGTAAGTTACGACTTGGTAGCGTTCCAGGCAAACTCAAAACAAACCCTTCTAGCTAGCGTTAGCTAGCGGCTACCTAAAGTTGACGTTAGGTAGCGCTAGCTAGCGCTAGCTGATGCTAGCGATTTCTAGTCGGCGACATAGTTTGGGCTTCATTTAATAAAGATAACTTGTAGTACACAATCGTATGTGTATTGTTTTGATTACAATGTGCTGAATTACTTTAAGTTACCTATTTATGTCTATTTCTATTTCTCACCATTAATCACCGGCGTCTGTACAGCATCAACAGGGGTCGCCATTGTTGTTTATGTGTGTGTGTGATGTCAACAACTGTAACTGGGACTACAACGATCTGGTACGACTTCACGGGTAGTAAGTTACGGGTTTGACTGCCGTTCCAGGGCACTTTTCACGGGTAGAAGGTTGTGAAAACACGGGTTACGGGTTGCCTGGAACGCAGCATTAGCAATCAGCGGAGACTGCAGGAAAAGACTCACTAAGCCCGGAAAAAAAAATAGTCCGACACTTTAACCCCAGGTGTTCTTAATTTAAGAGTCCAGTTTTCAGTCTTTCTGCTAAGCTAACTGTCTCCTCATGCCAGATAAAAAATGTCAGAAAATAGTGAAAAATGCCCATCACGAGTTAGCCGAGCCCAAAGTGCCATCTTAAATGCTTTGTTTTGTCCAACCAACAGTTTGACATAAACAAAGCATTAACAACGATATAAAACAAAGAAGATCAACAAATCCTCATATTTTGAGAACCTGGAACCAACAAATGTTTGGCATATTTGATTAATAAAGACAATTAATCGATTCATTTCCTGTCAATCAGTTAAACAAGTATTCCTTGCACCCCATTTTCATTCCCATTACAGTCTTTTTTATTTTATATATCATTTAGAACTTTTCCTGGAAATCACTCTGGCTTAGTGCCATGATCAATACATTTTTTTAAGTCTCATTATCCTGTCATTGCAGATAAATAGAAAATAAATAACAGCAGTATATTATAGGTATTTAAAAAGTCATTTTGAAAACTGAAACTCATTTTAAGCTCCTAGAAGACATTAGCTAGAGACAGAGAGTCATTATGTGGATGTATTTTAATCCATTTCAAAAGGAAGCTGAACAGAACAGGGAGATGAGTTTACAGATGGGAAATAGAGAGCCTACACAGAGTGAGGGAGAGCAAAATGGAGCGAGAGGGTGGCAGAACCTGAGCGGTTCCTTGACATATCCATTCTTAAATAATGATATGAATATTTCGTTGAGGTGGCCTCTAACTTTGTGCTGGAAATCACAGCGAGTCCCTGCAATTTTAAAGCCCTGGGGCTTTAATTATTAAACTATCATTCCTTTAACAATATTTTTCCATCACAGGACAATTTAGCCAGGTAGTAAAATCGAGACTTTTCTGCCTCGTCTGCCTCTGAAAGCACTCATCTCAGCGTGTGAGGAGAGGAACACATCCACATCTAGGACAGAGACACCCACTGCTAGAGCAGGAGGGAACAAAGACAGCAAGGAGTGGGGGGGGGGGGGGAGGGTGGAGGTAAAGTGGATTATTTAATTTTTTTCAAATAGTCTAAACGGAATTCAGTCATCTGTTTTTTTTTTCACCATATGACTGACAACGCACATACTCACTATGGTCTCCTTTTTTTTGTTTTGGTGTGTGGCTGTTTTATTTTAGGATCATTTATGGTCAAAAACAATAGAAACTGGATTTGTGGAGGGTTAAATTCAGTGCAAGATAAAGTCAAAAGAGAGAAACCACTGCAATCTAAATGAGCTGTAGAGATCCCAATTGAAGATATGAAGAGCTGAAACACAAATGCTACACAGTTCGCCCAGATCAAGATCCCTGAGGTGCAGAGCACAGATCAGAGACACCACACAAACACCCTGTCTGGCAAACAGTGTGTGCATATGGAGAGACAATGCAAATAAGCAAACACACCCCTTACCTGTGGAAGTCACCATCTGGGGGATAGCATCATTGACTGTGCTGAAAGCCCCCTGGGAAAGCAATAAAAAGACATGACATCAGTAATAAGTGATGCCAGGAGACGCCTGGGGCCCCAGCAATGATGTGGTCGGCACTGCAGGTAGTAACTGAGCCTTTTTGTTTGTTTCCACGGGGACGGATGGCTCCGTCGTCATTCACGTAATAAATTCATTCATTAAATCTCTCTCATATCATTTATCACTCCTGCATTTATCCACCGCCTCAGTCTCACATTAACTTTCAGTCAGTGCTCATAGGTTATTACATATTGTAGTTAAGTACACCATATATGTTGTAGCATGTATTCAATCTAACATAAAGAAAATATATATCATGTTACATCAAATCTGTATTAAAGTGGCCATAATCGTGCAGGATAAAGTACATATTGTATGGTTATTAATGCCCAGAAAACTCTAGAAATGAATGTTGCATATGATACTGTTTCTCTTTTAGTATCATGCAAACAGCCTACTGTGTATTGAGTTGTCATAAACAGGAAGAAGATGGAAGATGAATGCACTTTAAATCGATTTACTCACCTGTCCAGATTATTACTACTTCAGGATACATATCATTGTAAGTAATGTTAAACTAGTAATGTGTGGCCTCTTACCAAGATAACGTGAATGAATACTTTACTGATATAAACATAGCTACTGTTTTAACTGAAAAAAGCGACTAGAGGTCAATTTATCAGTTGTTACATCACCGATAAGCCTAATTTCTACCTAATTAAGCGGATAAATTGATACGCAGAGCCATTAAGTGGCGCGCGGATGATTGTAAAGCCTTACCTTTCAGATTGAAGGAAATCTCAGCAACCTGTTTGAGAGACCGTTTCTTATTTTTTTTCTACAAGTGCGGTCGGTCCAGTATCGTAAACGGTTCCACACACACACACAATATCCTCTCCGGTACCGGTCAATAAAGACGCTCGGAGCCCCCTTGCGCTCGTTCTACAACCGGAACCATCACGTCATTATCCGCCTTCTGTTATCCCCTCCTTCCCACCGGTTTACTTACAGACAGGTGTCAGAGAGGGCCTGTGGGAAATCTCATGGCATCCCCGTCCTCTGTGCAGCGCTGGAGAGGGATGAGACGAGGCGGCAGTCCGGCTGCTGAATGTCATCGCTGGGCATGGCTGCGCCCTCAGCGCGGCTCCCGGGGGGCGGTTTGGCACCCGCTGCCGCCGGTCCCGGTGGGGCGGGGTTGGAAGAGCAGCGGTGGGAGCAACAGTGTCAGCTTTACACCGTATGATATCACTTTACCGGGAGTATGGGAGGGGGTGCTGGTGGTGTGGACAGGGGGTCGTCACCATCCTGAGATGAAAGCGTAAAGCTGGTGGAATAACGCTCAGTCACTGGTGGAGGTTCACGCTGCCTTTGTTGGATGTCAATTTCCAAATGTACATCCAAAGCCTTGATCTCTCTACAAAGTAAAACATTTCTGCAATCCTTACGTGTAACTTGCAACAAGGCACCTGTGTCAGCAAGTTTCATAAGGCTGAAAGAATTGTGGCAAATCTCACAAGCTGCCCTCCAAATTTCATGCAAATAATTTCATGCGTTTTTGAGATATCTTGACAAACAAATACCTCCTCGGTAAAGGGAAAAAACTATTCTCAAGTAAAGATAGTAGTGGGGAATAGAGGCTACTTTAAAAACTCAGTAAAAGTTAAACTTGCTTTTTTCAAAGAAGTTAATTTTAGATAAGAAATGTGTATGTGATATTACATACTAGTTAAAAGTTCATCTTAGAAATGAAAAACGCAAAGCAAAGTTAAAGCTATGAGAACCAGGCTCTATTTTGCAGGAATGCCCTCCTCTCGCTTATACACTGCTACATATTCTTTACACCCGAAGCTGCCCAGTACAACCAGCCACGCTCTGATCTGCTGCATGGCCACTGAGCAGCTTGACTGGAGCGGTTGGGGGTCCAGTTACTGACCACAAAATACACCAAGTGGCATAGGCTACACAAAACTGCTGCAGTAACAAGGTGTACTTAGTTACGTTTATCCTTGAGGAGAAATGCACATATACAACGTACTTAAGTAGAAGCATTAATATATAATACCCTCTATAATGGTTTATAAGTTAATGTATAGCTGTATTAATGGTTGGAACCATGTTCAGCCATGTTTTAAAGAAACCTTTGCAAAATCTCTCTTGCAGTCTTTTTACTTCTTTTGCCGCAGTAATCAGGAAGACTGCTCCAATGCACAGTTTGACTTCTGACCTTCCGGAAAAAGAGCTGCGGGATATTTGCATTAACATTTACAACTGAAGACTTGAATTAATGTAAAAGCCCTTTAAATCAATGACTTTTTTAAAGATTTAAAATCATAGCTGACTTTTGCAGATAAAAATTATTACCTGTTATTATTTTTATATAGCTATTTATGCTTAGATAGCAAGACACTTATGAGCATGTATTAATGGTTTATTAATGACGGACACCTGGCCGAAAAACCTTAAAATGTATGGAATAAATTAGTTATTAATAATTTATTAAGCCATAAGTTACATTTTATGATTACTTTTTATGGGTGTCTTAAGAGAAAGTGCTACTATGAAGAAAATAGATTGATTTAGGTGAAAGGTCTTGACAGTAAAATCTCAAAGGAAAACTGTTTGAGTGAGTGCAAGCAGCTGTCCTTGGTGCTGAAGAACTCTATGACAAAAGGGCAAACACAAGGGCCATCATCTCTTGACCTCAGATACATGGAACTAAAGGATTATCTTTATAAACCTTACTCTTTCTAATTCCCCAAAGCAGCTGTAGCCAACCATCTCAAACTGCTCCTGCAAACAAGATCAATCTTAACAATAATACCCATATAATGAGGAGATTTCGCCTGGGTCCATTTGTTTAAGTATAATCTTGAGCCAGAAAAAAAGAAAGGAAATGGCTCATCTGTTTAGCAATTCTGTGCCTCTGTGTGTCTCTGGCTAAGTTAAGCTAGCTTTGTAGCAGGAGGCTGATGATGACAGGCCAGTGGGGAGTTCTAAGATTACTGCTCAAATTGAATAAAGGACTCGACACATTACAGCGGCTTAGATGATACAACCCACTGCACTGGTTAATTTAAAACCAGCATAACATTACACACGGCACATATGCACACACAGAAAGCACACAAACAACACGGATAAACCTGGCCAGCTCTTCTCTTTAACACCCATCTGTTACACACACACACACACACACACACACACACACACACACACACACACACACACACACACACACACACACACACACACACACACACACACACACACACACACACACACCTTGAGTTAATTATTGCCTTGGCAGGGTTCCTCAGTTGAAATTAGGATGACAACAGGAATGACACAGAGTAGCAGTGGAAAGTTTACACAGGGTGAAGTTGAGAGCTTGTGTGTGGTGTGTGAGCCAAACAAATCTAATCTTCTCTGATTCATGGGCAAGCCTGTCTGCATGCATTCGGGATACACTTTCTATTTGCGTATGTACTCAGTCTAAGAGGTGGAGACAGAGAGCGAATGAGAAAGAATGGCTTCTGACAGTAGAACACAGCATGAGCACAACTCTCTGGGACAAAGTCACAAAGCCTTTCTTAGCAGGACCACCAGTTAGTGTTGACAGCACAGGCTGAGCTCATTTACTGGCAATACTACTTGTGACACGGTTACATACTTCAAGGGCTGAATTATGACTTCCTGATCCAAAGAAGTGCAGAGACACAGCTGCTCTCTGTTGCACAGGCAGACAATATGGGGAGGCAAATTCTCATTTTCCTCAAAAGCACAAATACAGCAGGGGATGTATGGATTAGCTGTCTGTGTTTTCTTTCAACTGTGCATTGTTTCTACAATTTTTTTCATGGGGGAAGGGGGAGTGGAATTATTTTTTTAAAACTTTTAATCTCATGAAGGGATGTTTTGATCATGCAGACTGAAATATCTCATCAAGTAATGGATGGATTGCCATGGAATTTTGTACAGATATTCATGATCCCAAGAGGATGAATCCTGCTGATGATCCCCTGACTTCCTCTAAAGGCACCATAAATTGAGGTGTGTGGTTTAAGTGAAATGGCTCAGTTATCCCCTAACTTTTTGCCCGTCATCAGTTTAAAATGTGTCCAATACTTTTACGTTTTTGACCAAATACTTGCAAAACTAATGATCAACTATTTAGTAGTAATAAGACTAGCTACCAACAGTAAACGTCAGCATGTTATTATTGTGATTGTGAGCATGTTAGCATACTGACTGGAGCCTTTTGTTTAAATCACTGCAGTACCCGAGTACAGCCTCACAGAGCCGCTAGCATGGCCAACTTGTTACTTTGTAAACGCAGAAATTGCAATCAAATGTAATATACAAATAATACATTATTTGTGGCTACAGTTTTATAAAAGGTAATCCATTTACTAAAAGCTGAATGTGAAGTATTTTGGAAAAGAGAAAGTGGGCAAAATGTCTCACTGCAAGCTACTATGAACTATGAAATCTTTTATCACCAGCGACAGGCAAAATTGTCTGCTGCAATCCAGTGAGGTATGGCGACAAAGAGAACAGCTACAGTAAATCCTGTTCTACTAGTAAAAACACAAGCTGATTTATTTCTCAATAATCCCTTTCTTATATACGGCACCTGTCCAGAAGGATTAAACTAATAGAAACATCCCATAAAAAAGGCTTGTACTCTGAAGTACATGTAACTAAATTGAAGATGTGAGTGCCAAGTAGTGACAGGTTTAAGTGTCTAACAGTCACAACTCTTTCAAAAGGCCAAATAGTCTTCAAAAATACTTTAAAACCAAAAAAGCTGAGTGCCTTCTATGGACTCTGAGCTGACCAGATTGAAATTTATGGTAAATCCTGGAGAGCAGTGTGACAACTTCTTCAGCTTTCAAAGAACCGCAGAACAGCAAGAACTTTTCTTCCTTAAGGATGTTTTTAGGATCATATTACACACATTTCAGTGTACAGACACTGCAAGGAGGACTCAAGCTTTCCCTAAAGCTAAAACGGATCTTTATTCCTTCATATTCGCAGAATTCATTTTGTCTATCAAAGCTGCAGTATCTTTACCTAACCACGGTTCGGTGTACTATAGGCCAAGAGTCCTATCCTTAATATCAACTATTCTCCACAGAGGAGATTAAGGCAGCTGATCGACCAGGAAGGCAGAGCTCACATCACATAAACTGAAAGCTCATTAAATCGGTTTGTCATCACCAAGAATGCTCTGTGGGACTGTACAGTACAGAACTTGGAATCATTAAGGACTGTAACACCATCTATCCCACAAGTACATTTTTACTTCTTTTTAGCTAGGCTCCCTTAAATGTTTCTCTTGATTTTGTATTGTTTAATGCCAAATAGCACATTAAAAGTCAAGTTCCCTTCATTTACTTTACTGTGCATTACTAACCTATGCTACTTCCCTACAGTCAGGTGCAGGGCTTAGACAAGGTAGTTGTGCAAAAAATTTAATCAGATTTTCAATGCTGTATTCTGATAAACTGCTTATGTTGCTCAGTGTCTTCTGTTCATATTAGGCAACTGGTTGCTAACAAGTTAAACATAATAAAAAGCTAATAAGTTACTAATATTATCTTAAAATCCCCTTTGCTGTATGTGGTTTACAACTTGTTTCTACCACCCCAAAGTGACCAAAAAATATTGCAGGTTTAAAGGAAATATTGACGCTGCTGACAATATTTTAGCCAAGACTTTGTGATTAAAATGTTGCCCTCTTTTTTCCTCATTTAACCCTAATTCTTAAAATACATCCATGATTGAATCCCACTGTGCACAAATTTGTGAGGACATTTGTACAGGCCTAATACATGAATGGTTTCTACCCACCGTACAGGTAGCACAGTTATCATTATATGTGAGGTGAAGACTTTGTTACAGTATGAGGCTCCCTGTGGGTATATATTAGTCAATTCTGTTAACACGCTCTGCTGTGCTGGGCTCCGGATTAGTTTTTAATCACATTCAACAGAGCAGTGTCAGCAGCCACAAGCCCAACACAATATCGCTTGCAACAACTTTTTCCTCAGGGATAAGAAGGTCAAGAGTATGTGAGTAGTGTAGGATTTACACATAGATTAAACCTGTGTAAATTAAACAGTAAACAGTAAATTAACCATACTGAGTCACCATCACCCTAACACTTTTGACTTTAAAATGATGTGCTTGCTCCATGACTTGCTGTCTGTCACACCGTTCTAGATAGACTCGTCATCTGTGGTTTTTGTGTTGATTAATGGGAGTTGTATTTGTATGAAAATTCCATGGTGTCTTGTGAGCAGAAGAGTCGAGAAGAAAAAATGTCAAAATAGTGTAAATGTAAATTTCTACCACCTTTAGTATGAGAAAAATGGTTAACATTTCACACGTTTGAGTGTACTTTTTCTCCTGAATAGATTTCAAGTGTGTTTTCTATAGTCAGCACACTCGTCAATCATTGATTTATTCTGTTTGCAGTCTCATACCATGGCATGATCCAGGTCAGCTAATAAGAGTAGTGCACAGAGGTCGAAATCCAGCACACGATCACTCAAATACACACATCTGGAGTTCAATTGACTCAGCATTTGTGCAGTTTTTCACAGTTGACTTTTTTTGAAATTTTTTTTTTTTTTTTTTTTTAAATGGTATTAAACTTAGTTTGGGGCTGTAATAGCAGCAGAGCTCAGATAAGAAAAGAAATGAAAATTGGATTCAGTAGATTTTCAGTCAGTGTGGGATAGAGAAATAGATAGAGCGCTGCCACTCCTGATGTCTAAGGATATACAATAATTGAGTATGAGAAAGGCAGAATAGATTATCACTTAGTTAAAATAACTTTATCATCACTTCCAGGCTTTTTGCCTTTACATGCAGTGTGATTAAAAACTACAGCTGGGCCCAAAAGGCAGAATCCAGGTCCAGAGAGGAGGCAAAGCGTTTCAAACTTCCATATATTAAGTGCTTGCATCTCTAATGAGGCAGAGTCCCTGAACGTGGCTCAGTGAGAGGCAAAGCACTGCCATCTGTCTGTCTCACAGTCTGAGTTTATTCCAGTATCTTGTGGTAAGGGAAGAGGGGCAGGCCTTCAATGAAAGCAGGGATATCCATTATGGCTACGGCACCCGCCATCTTGGGTGAGGCAGAAAGGAAGGTGAGCTTAGACACCTCGCCATAGGTAGAGCAACTTACATCCTCCGCTTTGCCCTCTTCTCCTTCTCGTTTCTTACCACCACCCTCCTCATCATCCTTCTCCTCAGCACCAAATCCCACCACCTTTAAGAGACAGGGATACATTTAATGTGTTGCTGCATGCACACAACAGTAAAAGTAAAAGAAGAAAAAAAACTTATCTTTCTCTGTCAAACATGCACTCGTACAAACATAAAAGGCTTGCTTACATGCACGCTGAGTTTGCGGCTGTTCTGTCCTCGATGTTCTTTGAACCAGGAGACCAGCTCAGCCCTGGTCATCTGCTTCAGAGCCTCGATCTAAACACACAAAAGCACCGATGGTAAGAATACTGGGAGGGCAGACTGACACGTGCCCTTGAGTCAAAGTTTTTCCTCTTTTAGATTATTGGTTTGGTTTCATTGCTCATTTAGTGGATTGTTCAATCCCACTACAAATTGTAGACGGACACAATTTCTAGTGGAGAAAATAGAGCATCTAGCAGATAAAGAGCCAGATATTTCCCTCAGGAGTTGGTCGAGACCAAACCACAGTTAGAGGGAGAGTAAATATTAGATTTACATTCATAAGGTGGGATGGCAATGCTGCTTTGTGTCTAGTGCATGTGTGTACATTAGCAGTTGTTAACTACCACATTGCCAGAACATATTGAAAACACATCAATGTATTAATGTTGTGTATGTGTTCTTTTGCCCCCTAGTGGGAAAAATGTAATAAATGGCGAGTTAGCATACTTAATCTGGCAATATTAGGAGTACGATTTGGCATAAAATGTTGTCAGGAAGGTGGTATGTACAATCAATTTTTACCGCACTTGGAACTGTGATTCAGGTTTGTTTTGTGTGTTGATATGATATAGTCTCGCATTGCCAAACTTATCTCCACAGCGCTGTGTCAGCACTGGAGTGTGGTCTGGCTACACCGTTTATCTATTCTGGGATAGAGGAAAAAACATCCTGGCTTGTTAGTATTTATTTAAATCAATCACAACCATCCTGGGCAGTGCTAAGCCCAGAATGCAGCAACTGTGACCTTACAGAACAGATGGTGGACATAGCGGAATGGGGAGGGACATCCGGCGCGTAAAAGACACCAGAGTACTAAATGATATGACAAAGGTTGGGGCAAGTTGTAAAGAGCAAGGCAGATATGACCAACTAATAATGGATTAAGTTGCCAGAGAATGGAGTTTTTGTTCACTTAAATGTGGTAGGGGTTAGTGGTAAAGATTAAGGTTAGGATCGGAATTAAGGAAATGATTTAAGTGTTAATACATGATCCCCAAAAGCATTTGCACTTATTTGTCTGAAGATGTGCATGCGTTGTCCTCACCTCTCTGTTGAGCCTGTCAAATACAAACTGCTGCGTAAGCACCTCGGCCCAGTTCCTATCCACCTCCTCCCCGAGGTGCGTGTCCTCACACTCCTTCAGCTTCACTAAAGCAGTCACCTGAATCACACACACACACACACACACACACACACACACACACACACACACACACACACACACACACACACACACACACACACACACACACACACACACACACACACACACACACACACACACACACACACACACACACACACACACACACACACACACACGTTGAAGTGCAACAGCAGATCTGACTGTGCGGCTGGGTCTTATGGGTCTTACATGGTTAGGAAATGTGTTGGTAATCCACCAAAGCAACTTGAAAAGAAACTTTTGACATTTGTAAAACTTTTTGTGTCATTTGCTGCAACGTTTCTGCTTCTGTATAACAATGCAGGAAACTCACAAATACACAAAATAATACACACACAGACCTGAGTATTAAAGGCCTCTTTAGTCAGCGAATTGAGCATCTCCCCGAATGAAGCCAAAAACTCTTCAATCTTTAACTCCACCAGCTCGGTACTGTGAGAAAAAAGGTCATGAGAGGTAAGACATATATTTCAGGCTATAGGGTGTATTTGATTCCTTTAGTCATTTATCAGTTCCTCCCGCTTCTCTCTTTCCAGGGCCGAATAGATAAATTGTAGCTTGGGTGAACAGTAAGATAAATTATACCTTGGTTTTGGGGAAAGCGGTAAGATAAATCGTATCTCGTTTTTGAGCGATGGAAAGTTCTGATTGTGTTGCAGACTCACTTGAACTTTGTAGCCTGCGTTTCCACGGTGACAGAGAAACCCAGAACGCCTGAGGTGTTTCTGCAGGTGGGGTAGACGTGGTAACTGCAGAGGGGGACGTGAAAAAACACAGCTAGGATGAGAGATGTTGACAAGCACATAAACAGAGACGGATCAAAAATAACTTGATGAGAAAGTGCGTTACGTGTCCCACTTGTCCTGACTTTCTCTACTTTTTACACTATAATAATAACAAGTCTGGAAAGCAGGACATTGGAATTCAAATGTAGCAACTAACAGAAGAGAAAATCTGAACTGCGGATAAATGTAAAACGCATTGTCCCAATGTAACTGAAGCAGTTAAGTACAGGCGCAAACACTGATTCATTTTTTATTTTTGCCTAAGTCATACATTTCCTTATTTTTATTTTTTTAAAGCAAAAACTTTATTGAAAATACAACTACATTCACCCAAGAGTCTCTTTGGTCCGGAGGAAATCAAAGCAGGGTTCCTCCATGTGCATCTGAAAGACAACAACAACAACTACAAATCAGTCAAGCATGGAGGAATGACACAATGAATGGGCAAATGGATGTAAAAAAATAAAATAAACGCACCACCAACAGTTCCATCAGTGTGTGTTCCCTCAAGAGCTTGAGGCCAGACTAGATTTAAAAAAAAGAGAGAAAAGGAAAAAGTGCATAAAATTAGCTACGCTATCTTGGAATATGTTTAAGTCAAAATGTGAACGATATGAACGCTTTGACACTGCAGATGTGCTTGTACCTGGTAGTAAACAGTGACCTCAGAGTTGGCGTCTCCCTTATTGAGTGATTTGACCTTACAGATGTGGTGCTTTAGAGGGAGCTCCACCACTCTGAAAATCACCGGCACCTCTGCTGGCAGCTTGGAAAACTGCAACTTTCTGCCAGATAAAAACGGGAGGAAGGGAGGATGAAGGAAAGGTGACAGAGAGGACAAAATAGGTAAGGAGGTGAGAAGAAGAGGAATAAAGAAAAATAGAACAATGGAAAAAGCACAAGTGAGAACAGAAGGTGAAAGGGGAATCATGGAGTGAACAACTGGAGCTAATGCAAATTATTGTGTATGGCGGAAAACAAATCCATCCGATTGTACAGTATTGGTGTTCTCATTAGGGAGTGCATTCAGTGCAATAGCTGACTTACTCTATGACATACTGCAGGAACTGCTCTGACTCCTGCAGAGAACAGACAATGAAGGATAATGAACGGGTAGAGATAGGAGTGTGAGGAGAGGAAATCAGCAAAACATGAGATAAATGTCAAGTACACTCAGAATCAATTGATGTAAGTGCAGGCATGAACATTACCTGATTCATTAGCTAATCAGCTAATTGTATTGTTAATCAATGTACTTGTCTGTGCCCTGCCTGCCATCTACTCACAGCGCTGTTGAAGTTGCCCTGCACCAGTCCCTCTGCGTACAGTCCGGCCTTTAAATTGCGGCTGAAGTCCATCAGCTCATTGCTGGTCAGACCGGCTGTCAGAGCCTGATACTTCTCCACCATGGACCAGCGAGAGTGCTCCAAGATCAGCAAACGCACATCCCTGAGAGAGAGAGAGACAGAGACAGAGACAGAGAGAGAGAGAGAAGAAAACAGGACCACAACAGCAGGAGTTGTTTTTCAATTCACGTCCGTCACACATTTCCACCACTAGAAGGCATCATAGACTTGAAGATAAGCCAGAAAGTAAGCTGGAAATGTCTGGAGACAGAAGGTAAACAACTCACTTGCCGAGTTTCTCAGGTTTAATGAGGATGTTGAAGTAGGTTTTCTTGAGCTGCTCTGCGAACATGCTGAAGACATCAGGGGAGGCAAAGAAATCAGCCAGGTGGTCAACGATCAGGTGGAACAGTAGCTGAAGAGATATGGACAGAAAGACAGACAGATGGGCAAGATGAACAATCACCATCATGATTAACATGCATGAAAACAACACAAGCACATCTGTGTGTTTAGAAGCGGTTTCAAATTAAGTAGCAGGAACAGTTGTGTATAAATCATTTCTTAAAAAGAATAGTTCGACATTTTTGGAAATACACTTAATTGGTTTCTTGCCAAGATTTAAAAGAGAAGATTGATCAGAAATACGAGTGGTATCGATCTTCTAATATAACTCTCAGCAAGAAAGCCAATAAGTGTATTTCTAAAAATGTGGAACCATTTCTTTAATGGTTTACTGATCACTATAAAGCCAATAATAAGACCAAGTATTTGGTGGTAAGGTGTGACAAATATCAAAGGAAGAATATCCTCCACCCATAATGCCTAGTCTTTTCTTATTAAGGGCAAATTATGATTGTCTATGTCTATTATACTGACCTATAAAGCTTAAATTAATGATTCAATACCATTGATAAATTTGTTATTTACCACTTATAGACTAAAGGTAAATAATGCTTATTAGAAAGTGGTATCAAATATTCATTATAGTCTAAAATAAGTTATATACATGTAGCCAACAATTACACAGAAAAGTCTAGACTTTATGGGCTATGGAGCATATGACAAAATAATGTTTCATCTTAAAGTATATGGAGTTATCTAGTGCACAATAAAGATATGTACTACTGTGAAATAGTATATTTATTGCAAAATGTACAACTGAGCCGTACACTATTCCTGGGTTTTATGCATGTAAACGTATCTATATCGGTTTGTGTGTGCACTTTCTCCAGATACACTGACTCACAGGCAGCTTGTGGTTGAATCCTTTAACCTTAATGACCAGGCCATGTTCACCGGCCACCAGTTTATACTCCAGCTGGGCCACCTCAGCCTCGTAGGCTGGCTCGGCAAGGTTGTGGCATAGGATGTTGACCAGCAGGTCAAACAAGACCACACTGGAGGGGAGGGAGGACAGGGGTAAGGATGGAGAGAGGGAATAAGGAGGAAGGAGAAGGGTGAAAAGTCAAGAAAGGATGAAAGTGAAATAAAGCACGGGAGGGAAAGGTAGAGGAAAGTATGTGAGAAGGATGAGATGCAGGGGAAAGAGGGGGATGAAGAGAAAGAATTGAGGCAACAAAAGAGAGCGAGAGAGAGAGAGAGAGAGAGAGAGAGAGAGAGAGAGAGAGAGAGAGAGAGAGAGAGAGAGAGAGAGAGAACAGGGGATGGCAGAAAAGAAAGAGATGGCAATTAGTGTGACAGCAACAAACCAAATACTATTTTCACGAGGCCATATCTGAGCCTGAACTTACTTCTTAGCAGATTGCTGGATTACTGGAGAGATTAGGTGGAATCTGATGTAGGCTGCAGCAGGAAAAAGGACAAACGAGTGTCAACACCTTTTAATGATAGCAAGAGTCTCGGTGGAAACATCTTGCATGCTAAATGAGGCACACAGTACAGGCACACACACGCTCACACATACACATTTCACCTTTAGGGATTTTGAATTTGTTGTCCTTCTTGTACCACAGGCAGCCCCTGTCGCTTTCGGCTATCCGGACAGGAAACTCAGTGTCTGGGCAGTCAGACGGCTTCAGGGTGAAGTCAGTGGCTGAACAAATGCACATAAACAATAAAACATCATAATTCTACTTGGTGCAATCTCATAAATAATGTGCGAGTTTCAACAAATCAATATGTCCAGTTTGAGATAAACATGCAGCGATTGTAAAACATGTCCATTCCCCGTCCCCCCAATAAATGATTCAGTTACCCTTGGGCCAATAAGTTAAGACGTATTATTTCTCCACATTTTATCAGAATTGCCAAAATGTTGCTGTGGCCTTCCAAAATGTATAAACAGAGCACAATGCCAAAATGCATAAGCCCTCAAAAGTTTGGTCAGAATTAGACCAGAGGTGCCTTGTTTAAGTTAAAATATTGACCATTAAAATGCAAAGTGTATCTCCGGACTGGACTTAATTTACAGGAGGACCAGCAAGTTCACAGTGACAGAATACATTGACCAAAATACACAGTTCCTCCAAGTTTGGTCAATACCTGTGATTACTGTATTTGTTGGATTGATGAATGGAGAGCAAAAGTACAAACTGAAAGAACAAGTCTTGTTCATGATCATCTTATTGGACATTTTCCAGATACTTGCAGTTTTGGGCCACAACAACCCACCATATTGCCATATGTTTATCTCGGAACCCACCGGCTATCGGTCTGCTGACGATTTTGCCTCTGAGGGCAAAGGCCAATATTTCGGGATTTCCGGTGTAGGCAGCCGATCTCCGGGCCAAGGCTAACAACTTCGACACGAGAATGGAGCTGGAGTTAAGAGACGACGTCTCTATAAACATATATCTGCATGAAAGCGGATAAATAAATAAAAAAGCTAATACAAATCTAAATCACTGTCAGACAATGGGTTTCGAGATTGCATTTCGGCCAATACGCTCCGCCTCTTTTCCTCTCGACACAAACTGTTTACCTGCATGCAACCAAAGCCCGCTCAAATGTGATTGGTCAATACCACTCAGATTACCAAGAGAAACAAGAACGCTTCAGATACCAACATCCTGTCCCGTTTCTTTCAGATTCTGCATTCATATGCAGATATCTGTTTATAAAGATTACCCACCAATGAACTGGTTTTCAGCAGGAAGGGTGAGCTCACTGTTGAGCTCCAGGTTTCCTGTCCACCGCTCCATCCATTCCTGCTGGGTGTCTGTGTGAAGGGAAAACATCTATTAGCACACAAGAAAGACATTGGCAGTTTAGATTCATGTTTGAAACTGAGTAACCTAAAGATGTTATTCCAACAAAAATGTAATATTTGTTTTTGTAAAAGAAACTAATATTTAAATGCTGTTCCAACACTATTGTTCACCATCTAAAAGACAGAGATAAATGCTGGCATTTCTGCTGCTGGCTGGCTGCATTTTATCAGCCTGAATATCACCACACAAGGGGGAAAAGACAATGTATCCACTGAATGCCTACATTGTGGGAGGGAGCTGTTACAGAATCAAACAGGAACACACCCTCCACACTGTATTGTGTGCCAAACCACTTCTCCCTGAGGGGACACTGGCCCTCATGTTCTGGTGACAACAGCATCAGGTTGGCTTTCTCAGGGGTGAGGAGGGACAAAGCTCCATTGATCACCTACACACACACACACACACACACACACACACACACACACACACACACACACACACACACACACACACACACACACACACACACACACACACACACACACACACACACACACACACACACACACACACACACACACACACACACACACACACACACACACACAACTTTTCAGCAAAGAGAGGAAAGTTGTTTTTTCCCCTTTGTTTTAAATGACTTGTTTATGTGAAAACTATTTTAGCTGTCAATCACAATATGAGGCAGAGAACTGAATTATACTGTTATTACAGAAAAATATGCAAAGCCACAATTAGACTAACATATGCAAAATAATACCCGCCAAATGAAAACAATACCAACAACTCTATATTTCTGGCCTATTGGCTATAAAATCATTAACATAACAGACATTCAAATCTCTATATTTTCCACGTTTGAGTGACCTGCTTCATTAACATCTTCATCTAAACAAAGGAAATGTAACATTTTAGAATAAAATCCTGAACTGGTATCCTCCCCGAACTACTGAACTACTTACTTCTGGGTCAAACTCAAACATCAACTGATCTCCTGTCAGGAAGTCTTCTTTAGGGAACAGCTGCATGTTTTCACAAATGTCCTCGGTGTACTCTATAGGGTCAATCTGACAAAGAGGAAATCATTCTCATTGGTACAAAAAAAACACAATATTAAATTTCTGTTTGTCCAAAAAAAGCATCAAATACAGCAGCATATGAATATTTAGATTCGTACCTGCTCCTGATAGTGAAACTCGTTGGCTTCAATCTTCTGAATCTCTTCATATATTCTGAATGCATGAACAAACAGACATATTACTTTTATGCATCCCAGACAGAAGCTGACATGTCACAACGTCAATCTTCCTTAACACAGACTAAGTGAGCAACATAACAAAAACAAAAATAATAAAGCTATACATGTATAAATGAGCAAGCACACAACCAAACACACCCAGCACATAAACCTATCTGATATAATGCAATATTAACTACACTACAATGTACTAATAAGCCAGAATATCAAAGTTCTGTTCTGTACAAGTATGTCTCTGTTGTGTTGTTTTGTGAGACTGTGTGACTGTGTGAGAGACGGTGTGAGAGACGGTGTGAGAGACGGTGTGAGAGACGGTGTGAAAGACTGTGTGAGAGACTGTGTGTGTGAGTCACAGTGCCTTTGCTGTGGTCCGAGTGTCTGCAGCATCTTCAGGTACTGGAACACCAGGTGAGTCACCTGTGAAAGACCACAGACACACAGAAATTAGATGTCAGAAGTCCTTCAGCTTTAACGAATCATCTTTCAACGTTCATTTTGTTGGTACAATTACGGTAAAACTCCTCTTTTTTGCCATTGATGACTGAGGTTAAGTGAAACGTGCTGTTAAGTTTTAAAAACCAGAACAAGGTTGCCAATTTTGACATGATTATTACATTAGTCATTAGAACAAGCTTTTTGAAAAACGTGTCTTCATTTGAAAACTAAATAAAAAGTAAAATTTTTTCACCTTTATTCCCACGTTTGGAGATTCAAAATGGAAATAGAGTACTAATTCTTAACTTTGACAGTCAATCTGTTTGTCTGAGGAGAGAATACAGTTACAAAAGCATCTCATAATTGTTATGGATGCAATGGGTGCATGTCACAGACTAAATACAACTGTAATTGTAAAGACACGTGTGTGGTATCAATCTTCTAATCCGACTATTAGGAAGAAAGAGAATCAAAACTATTCCCTCTAAGGTGCTTCAGAAAAATTATTCAGAAAACTAGCGCACTCTGACCCAGACAACTCTGGGTTCATCCTCTCTGAATGAAAGAGTGGGCAATGAAGAGCTCTTGATCACAGTACACAGCATCCTCGAGGCTGTTGCAGCATTTATACAGCAGTTATCAATCCTCCTCCTTTCAGGTTCGAGTCGTCACAGTGTTTCCATGTATCCAGAGGACGAAAGGATAATAAAGAGAAGAAGAGTGAGATTTTCTTTACCTCGTAGAAGTTGTGGAAACCTTCATCAGTGAGAGTGATGGAAATGGAGAAGATAGAGTAGGTGGTGTTTTGGTCAAAACCAGTTTCACTGTTCCCTCCGAACAAAGCCAGGGCCCAGCACCTACAGACGCACAACAATTTATTAACACTAGGGACCGACCAAGGATCAAGGCCCATTATTAGTAGTTAATGAAACCGATAACCGATATTTGAGTGAAAATGAAAACCTTTAAGTCAAAATTAAGATTTTGGAACGTTACAAACTCCGACACAAAACTTTGTTAAAATGCTTTAAGCAATTATTTGATGAATTAGAAACTCTCAACATAAAACACAGATATTCAGATTCAGGGCGGGCCATTAAGTGAGACTGAAACCGAAGCAGAGGGCCAGACACAGAGCTGTAGCAGAGCCAAAGTAGCGCACTCTTTAATTAATTGACTTTATCGGTTATCAGGCAAATAAAACGCTGATACAGATAATCTACAAACTGCCAAAGAAACGGCCCAACAATCGGCCAGGGCCAATAATCGCCCTATCCCTACTTAACACTGATTTTAAACGAGGGCTGCTGCTAAAGATTCACTCCCTGCCATAAACTGGAAAGCAAATGCACATTAAGTGTTGAAATATGTGCAGGGCAGTAAGTAGAAAATATGTCACTTCATGCTTCTTGATGGCACACAATTTAACAAACGCTTTTTTTGTGGTCCCTTTGAGGCAGTCAGCCCCACTTTACAAATCTCAGCATGAAGAAATAACATTATCATTCTGTTACGTATTCGCCCGGCAGCTTTTGGTTAATTAAAAAAAGGAAAAACAACTTGCAGATTTTTGAAACTTTTTTTAGAGCTGGGTGTAATTTGTCATATCATGTCTGCTTTTATCTACATGAAGACATGTTCTACTAGTATGATAAGCCACTTAACAGCAAAGGTTGGTTTGAAAAGTCTGCAGTGCATTACCAAACAAGTAGACATGATTTTGACTGTGATGGATCACACCAAGCGTGTTTTATATCTCAGAAATTTGTCATACTGCACTGAAATGAACTGAAACTAGTGGTGGGAAAAATACATGTAAAACAATGTGTATAGTTCCATATTTTAAATGGCCTGCAGTGGTGAAGAGTAGTAGCTTTTTATTCTACAACCTGCCAAAACTCTGGTACGGTTCCTTAAACTTTAAGGCATCTGATCAGTAGTGTTCCAAACAGTGTGTGTGATGATGGACACACATATAGACAGATCATTCCTCAATTTTTCTGCAGGGGACAACAATGGCCCAATTTCAAACCAGACTCTCGGTCCTCGACGTTATGATTGTCGGAACTTAATAAAAACAACCACTCTACTGCCTCAGCAGTTTGGCTCAACCGGGAATAGAGACAGAGTACACTCAAATTTCAATGTTGTCATTTATCAACAATTGAACACAGCACAAAGAGTAAATAGGAATATTCTATCAAACGCTCCAAGTGGTGCTGATGGTAAAGGGACTATTGGTGTTGTGGGACTACAGAGGGTTTGTCACATCACTTTGCCACTTAGCAACAAGAGGCTGAAATGCGCTTGTACAACCACATCCAGGGATGAGAATGTATGAATCACATCATCAAGTGGGCTGGTAAAGTGCATAGCTTTAAGATTGGGCTCAAACACTCAGGCCTCGCTCAGAGCTTAAAAAAGCTCACATATAGTCAGCAAATTGAAGACCTTTTAATTGGACTTTGGAGTGCCTTCGAATCAGGGAAGAAAAACACACAGAGGCAATAACACTCACTTCTTCCTAAGCACTGAGAGGATGCTTCCTGTGCCTTCATGGCCAATCAGCCAAGAGATGTAGTGGAGAGGCTTCACTCTGAAAAGAGGAGGGAAGAACATGAAAAGGAGAAACAAAAAACATTGATGCAATCCCTCTACAATCAGGGCAAAGCATGGTATATTTGGGCTGGTCTAATTCTATGTATGAGCACCACTCTGGAGAAAGGAGACAGGGGCATGGGAAAAAAGAGAGAAACAAACACTTTCAATGCAATTTATTCAAGTCAGGGAAAAGCATGGTCTGTTGTGGGTTGTCTAATTCTGCATTTATGTGCCCTGTACTGCACATATACTGTATGTAGCTCACCTGTAGTATTTCTCCTGAGGGGGGAGGGCCCAGGTGATATTCAAAGCATGAACTTTCCTAACAGGGACAACTGCAAACACACAATTAGAGAAACTCTATGATAAGAAGATAACTCAACATCTGCTTATTAAGGCTGACTTGTATTTCCTCAACCTTTTTGGCTCGTGATCCATTAAAACAAAGCTGCTATGAGACCGTACAACATCTCATTAGCTTGCATATCCTCATGTGAGCCAAAACTTTTTTTTTTTTTTACATCTCCGATTGCGGTATTTGAAACCTTTTCACAGGCCTGAAGAGGTAAAATTCTGAAGTAATGTATTAGAGAAAAAGAAAAAATGTGAAGAGTCTGAAACAATTTACACAAATATTTTTTGCTGCTTTACTATCCTTTAAACCATCTCCCGAAGCCTCAGATTTATTTAGAGGTTGGGAACCACTGCTCTACAGAACCAGAGTACACCAGATGTGATCAGTATTTAGATATAGTTGAGTACCTCTGTAGAGCTTGTTAAAGGCTGGTGTGTCAAAGGGATCCAGCATGTCAGAGAAATCGGGTTTGGACAGAGCACTGTAGACACAAAAACAGCATTATGGGAAGCAACAAGTGATCATTCTGTTTCATTTACCATCAATTAAACAACACTCATTAAACGTCACTAAATATGCTTCATGCTGTAATTTCTTATATTTTTTAAGTGTTTAAGTGTGTGTTCTAGTGTCTAGTGTTTTTTAAATAAGAGATAAGTGAAGACGTTTAAAATACCTATGTTTAATTATCACTTACAGCGGGGAAAAGAAGTATTTAACGCGTCAATGTTTTTCCCAGTAAATATATTTCGATGGGGCAATTGGAATGAAATTTTCACCAGATGTCAGTAACAACTCAAGTAATCCACAGACACAAAGAAATCAAAACATATATGTCCATGACAAAAGTTATGTGTAATAAAGTGGAATGATAATGGGAATAAATATTGAACACATGGAGAAAAAGGGGTGTAAAAAAGGCATGGGAAGCCAATAAACCAGCTGAAATCTGGCAATATTTAGGAAGCAGTCCTTCCCCATATTAGTGCAAATTAATATCAGATGGATTTGCCTAATTGATGGCCTATAAAAAGGTTTCTCATTACCAAGGCGTCACTCAAGAAACATTTAGTGATGGGTAAAAGCAAAGAGCTGTCCCAAGACCTTTGCAAGCTTATTGTAGAAAAACATACGGATGGCATTGGTTACAGACGAATATCTAAACTTCTGAAAGTTCCAGTGAGCACTGTTGGGGCCGTTATCTGGAAGTGGAAAGCATCATTATACTTAGAATAGTTGTTGAAGAACCAAGGACTACTCGCAGAGATCTTCAGAAAGAGCTGGAAGAAGCAGGTACAGTTGTTTCAAAGAAAACAATTAGTAATGCATTCAACCGCCATGGCCTCTATGCACGCACACCACGCAAGGCACCACTGCTAAGCTTGCTTAAAGTTTGCTGCACAGCATCTGGACAAGCCAATGACAAACTGGGAGAATATAATATGGTCAGATGAGACAAAAATCGAACTCTTTGGCTGTCATAGCGTACACCATGTTTGGAGGAGAAATGGCACTGCACATCACCCTAAAAACACCATACCAACAGTGAAGTTTGGAGGTGGGAGCATCACGGTGTGGGGCTGTTTTTCAGCATCTGGCACTGGCAGACTTCATATAATTGAAAGAGGATGAATGGAGAAATGTACCGTGACATTCTTGATAAGAATCTGCTGCCATCCTCCAGGATGCTGAAGATGAAACGAGGGTGGACATTTCAGCAAGACAATGATCCCAAACACACAGCCAAGGAAACTCAATTGGTTTCAGAGAAAGAAAATCAAACTGTAAGAATGGCCCAGTCAATCACCCGACTTGAATCCAATTGAAAACCTCTGGAAAGAACTGAAGATCGGAGTTCATAGAAGATGTCCCCAGAACCTTCAAGATTTGAAGACAGTTTGTGTGGAAGAATGGGCAAAAATCACAACTGCGCAATGTGTGCAACTAGTTTCTTCATACAGGAGGTGTCTTGAAGCTGTCAAAGGCTTTTCTACTAAGTATAAAATAAATTTCAGCAAGTGTATTCAATACTTTTTCCCTGTGTCATTTCACTTTATTACACACAACTTCATTTATGGACTTATTTATTTTGATATCTTTGTATGTTTGGATTTCTTGGGATGTTACTGACATCTGGTGAAAAGTTCATGCCAATAGCCCCGAGAAAAATGTTGACGCGTTCAATACTTATTTTCCCCGCTGTACATGTCACAAAAGTAGCACCTTGTTTCTGCCAGGCATAACTCTAAAAATGTTCAGCAAGATGAAATATTAATTTAGTTTATCTAAAGGAGTAAAGGCTTGAGAATACTTTATAAGCTCATAGATGAGAGAAATTTCATCAACCCATACAGGAGCATGCAATCCTTTAATTGAAATGAAAGCATTAAAAACTGGAGGTTATGCTGTTTCACATCACAGTGATATGCATGTCCATTCTCGCAGTGACTCATAAAGCAAACAGAAGTGGAGGTCTGTAAGAAAACACTTATTCAGTGTGACTTTAGGGAGAAATTATCACTTTCAGGTGTACGAAAAAACCTGAGGTGATATAAGGTAAATTTAAATTTACATTTGAGCAAAGTCTCAAAGGATATTCAGACTCAATCTATATCACACCAGTCCCTCATCACAGAGACGGAGAGCCTCTTCTCCAACACTCACTTGTTAGGCACCTTGCTGAAGATCTCTCTCACCCACTTCTCCAGAGTGTCCAGCTTCTCTAAAAGGGCAGACCGAGTGAAGGAGTATAAATTAGTGTCTTTCAATACTTCTGGCTGAAAACTCATAATTCTAGGTTTGGGAGCATTCAATACAATGAGTGTTGACTACATTTTGGCCATAAAGGCCCAATCCTAAAAAGGCTTTTGTTTAATTTGTTTTATTATTATATATATTACAGCTATAATCACATGTATACTTGAGGTCAGTGGTGAAATGTAACTAAGTACATTTACTCAAGTACTGTACTTAAGTACAAATGTAGGTACTTGTACTTTCCTTGAGTCTATTCTTTTCATTCCACTTTCTACTTCTACTCTGCTACATTTCAGACAGAAATATTGTACTTTTTTGGGGGGTGGGCGCTTCCCTTTTTATTATAGTGACAGTGGACAGGCATGAAAGGGGGAGAGAGAGATAGGGGATGACACGTAGCAAAGGGCCGCAGGTCGGATTCGAACAGCTTTAGTTACTAGTTACTTTACAAATAAAGATTTTTGCACACAAAACAAATGTAGTTATTATAAACTAATTTTATATATATATATATATATATATATATATATATATATATATATATATATATATATATATATATATATATATATATATATATATATATATATTCTTTTTTTAGGGCTGTCAAAATAAAATAACGCAGATTAATCCATTCCATATTGACCCAGAGCCATTCTAGCCACCATTCGACTGTAAAATGAAGGAGGGAGACGAGAATGTGCTGCCTGGATCATTAATTGGAACATTTACTTGTAAAAATCTTCTTCCTGCCAACCCTGGCTACCGAAATCTGGTGCCACTGATATGTTTGTGCTTCTCTCTGATGCTCTAAAACAGATATAGGCAACACAAACACCGCTGCATGTGACGCTAGTTAACACTATATTCGACAGGAGCTAACGTTAGCCTACCGCTAGCTAGCAGCTGGATTAAACACGGTTAAAATGCTGACAGCTAACGCTAAACGGTGTAAAGTTTGACTGTGTTTTACTGTAGAGGATTCAACACCGGGATGTAACAATCTAACTGCTGTCGGAAAAACAACACAGACGTTGAATGAAACTGGTAAACTACAGCGTCGTGGTGCATTTGAAGTTATTGTAAATGTCCTTTTCCCATCTGGTGGTTGTTTTTGTCGTTCAACAGCAATTTACTAATGAAATAAGTTATTGCTATTGTTATACATTATTATTAAATCATTTAATTTTGACCATATGGCCTTAGCAATAAACAAGCCGTTCTTTAATGTCACCAACTGTTGTTTAGTACCCTCCTTTTTCCTTTCTTTTTTTTTTTCCATTCTTAAAAAGTATCGGTTCAGGCACCGTTAATTATGTATGCGATTAATTAATCACAGAGTATGTAATTAATTAGATTACATTTTGTGTATATATATATATATATATATAAATAAAATAAAGGGCTGTCAATCGATTACAAAATGTAATCTAATTAATTACATACTCTGTGATTAATTAATCGCATACATAATTAACGGTTCCTGAAGTATCATTGCTGCTCATAAGTATTCATATCCATGCTAAAGTTGACTAAAAAGAGGAATAATAATCCTGATAAAGTTCCCTTGGCCTTTGGAATTAAGAGATTGGCATGGTTTTATTTCAGTTAGCCTAATAGCTGGTTTGATTTGCATTGATATGGATCTTTTCTCAGTTAGCTGTTAGGCTAACTGAGATAAAACCATGCCAATCGTGAGATATGGTGAAGGGTATGTGATGATGTGGGGCTAAGGGAACAGCCAAGGAACTTTATCAGGATGCATAATATCCTGGATCCATGAAATAACTGGCCTTTAAAAATAAAAATCTGCCTTCCTCTATGGGAATTTAACATAGGGGTATGTATAATTATGGCCCCTGTATTTTAAAGAAGAACATTATTCATTCACAAAAAAAATTGGTGTCCTTAAAAGGTCGGATTTTTCCTCATTTTTTTTAATTAAAAGGCATTAAGATCAATTTCCAAAAGATGATTTTTTTTATTCCTCTTTTTAGTCAAATTTAGCATGGGTATGAATACTTATGAGCAGCACTGTATGTATGTATGTATATATATATATATATATATAAAATTGATATGTTATTTATGAGTAATAAGAGGTTCCAGTCCTGGGGCAACCCATTTTATTTAGACACATTTTGGAAATTACGCATTCTTTCTGCAATAACCATTCAATGCATTACATTACATTTTGTAATTCAACTAGAACTAGAAGTCAATTCTATATAGAAGTTTCACTGTAACTGGCAGAATCCCTTTAATCCTGTGTGGGATTAAAATTGCACACACAAGGGATTCAAAAAGACGCATGCATGCTTTTCTCATTGATAAAAGCCTCCCTGTTTACTGAGCACTCTTCTAAAGTAGGGGTATGGATACTTAAAGTATAAATAGTTAGGATCGGTCTCATGTGACATCACATTTTGAACATCTCTCTGCACAAGCATTCTTCGCTTGAGGAAAAACACTCCCGCCCTGCACCAGCATGAGATCAGATCGTGATGGAATGCTCACAGCATGATGGAAAAAGGCCAATTATTGGCTTTATTCTTTAATAAAACAATGTGACGCAATGCATCTTTTCAGCCCAGTTTGTTTGGCTGTGCTGTAAACGGACACAGAAGTTGCTCTTCTTCAGCATTTCTGACACAGAAGCTGCTCGAGGAGTTTGTCTGCCTACAGAAATAGATACTTGTGTCATTGGGATGGAACAACCAGGACTGAAACCTTAAAAATAATAACTAAAAAATCTGCTATAAGTACTGTTTCTAGTGACCGCAACTTTACGGTTTTGGTTCACTCTCACTGCTCTTTTCAGAATTGTTTCCAGCCGTAGCTGTGTCAGAGAAAAAGCTCTCATGAACCCACTGTGCACTACCTGCCCAGCACCAAACGGCAGACGGACAAAGTTAGCGCCTAGTTGGGGAATATAGTGGAGCATTTATCAGCCAAAGAGCCAGATGTTTGCCTCAGTAGTTGGTGTGGACCAAAATAAAGTTCAAAGTAGAGTGAGTATTGGACTTACAGTACATTCATTAGGTGTACACAAAAAAACAACAACAAATGGTCCATATCCAATAGTAGTCTAAATCAGTGGTTCTTAACCTGGGGGTCGGGACCCCCAAGGGGGTACTGAGATAATTTCACACAGAAAGGAGTCTAAAGGCAGTCAGGGGAAGAGAAAAAGTTACAAACACATCAAAAATCCTGGAGCCTGGAGCATATTGGAAAACATCTACAGTATGTGCTGGCTGCTAAAACTAAACTGTCATTAAAGCAAAACATTATTTGTTTACATATATTAATCAGAATTTAAAAATCACTCAAAATCAGCAGGGGGAGGTGTGTAGAAACAGCTGTTTACACCGGTTTGCAGCTCTCTTTCTCGCGTTATCGAGGGGGGTATGGGCCGCGAACACCAACCTCATTTTTCTGGGGGTCGCGAATCGAAAAGGTTGAGAACCACTGGTCTAAATAAGCAACTGCCTTATATTAACTTTATACAGTGATAATATGTGTGTGTGTTTACAGCTTGATGCACTGCCCAAAGGTAATCAAAATGAATTAATGCCATTTTAAAAGTGATGTTTCCTTTAAAACTTTAGTAGTTAAATCTCATGTTAGGAGACAACTTTCACCTTTATCAGTTTTCAATATTTCCGTATTAGTAGTTAAATGCTGTATCTTCTTTCAAGTCTTTTCAATAGATCCAGAAATCATCATGACACTTTACAGTAGTTTTCTAGGTGAAGACAGTTTTTAAATATTACTGGACGATTCAACAGGAATAGAGAAGCCAAATAGTTCAGCTGTTTAATGAGAATGATTTTTCTCAGCACAAATGTTGTCACTAGTAATTATTTGGCATGCATGCAGTAGTTAATTAACCGTGTGATATTTTCTGTGAAACCCTGAAAACACGTGGTAGACTTTCTTTTGAGAAATATTACAATTTGAGTTGATTCAGGAATGATTAACCAGTTGACTGGACACAGATCAAATCTTACTAGAGCTGCAACTAATGGATGCTTAAATTGTCCATTGATGTACTTTTTCAA
>CM042333.1:24558205-24588205 GCA_023566125.1 Zingel zingel
GATAAGTCATGTAACAGGGCCACAGTATAATGAATTGTTGAAATACTAAGGAGAATGGCCACATGTAGTATGAAAGCTGTAATGTGGATTTCACTTAATTTACCTGTACTGTTTGGGGTCACTGGGTGACTTGATGATCTCGCTGTCTCCAACATTGTCCCCCCCTCCTTCTCCTCCTCCTGCGTCCCCTGCAGCATGGCACTCCACCCGGGACACTGGGTCTGCACCTTCTGCTGAGCCTCCACCTTGGACCGAGCCTGAAGAGTCAGACGCTAGGGCGTTTCTGGATTTGTTTGTCTGCGGCATCTTCGGTAGAGATGATGAGACTTTGGCACTGCGGGCTGACAGCAAGGCGCGACCATAAACTACAGGACAGGTCGCTGTCACCGGCAATTTACTCCTCAGCACGGCAACACACCGTGTCAACCTGAACAGAGCTATGATGAATACCCTCCCTGACGGATGAGTATCGCAAAATGAAAGCTCACAAACCAATGGGACCGAAACAACACACATTAACCAATGCCCGGCTCTGTGGAATAGGCCTAGGTTTGAACCTGAACTGACTGACCCGCGCGCGTGCGCGTACACACACACACACACACACACACACACACACACACACACACACACACACACACACACACACACACACACACACACACACACACACAATACAGCTATTCACACAAGCTGTCTAGTGGTTTCGCTCTATTCAACTAGGTGTCAGCTAAAATACGAGCCAGCCAGACCACCCCAACCTTAACCTCATATATAGCCTATAGGCTTACACAGCAAGACTGAACACAGACAACCAACACCACAATTAAAACTGCCAAGAAGTTGCCTATCCTTTACATACAGAGAAAGATAAACATACATTTGTAGCCTACTACAGGCTAACCAAATAACTTAATTTCAACAAATTACAAATATTCTTTAGAATAAGCTTGAACGGTTATACAGCTTATTAGCTTGTTTCAAGGAATAGCCGAACCGGAACTTTAACAAGTATTTAATGTAGCCGGTGCGACAACAATTTGTATCCATACCTTCCTCCCTGTTGACAGCAGAAGGGCCTCTGCATACGTGAATACGAGTGTCCCTCCAACAAGAAGCGCTCTGATTTGCTGAGAAGATTCGGTGCTTCACTATGCCGCCCTCTGGTTGGTTCTAAGACCAAAGAGGCGTGGTTTGAGCGCTAACACGTGCGTACCGTGCAGTGGTTACAATTTGTAATAGCTGCAGGAAAAGGGACGGCGGCAGTGACAGTAGCCACCTGGATGGAAGCAGCAGCTGTTAGCCATCTGTTTATGATTATTACTGTTAGATTGAGAATGTTTAACCGATCATTTGTCATAGCCTGTAAATATCATTTTGTCGTCTCCTTAGCCAGGGCAGCCGGTCAGAAGTGAATTGGATGTGAATTGTCTTGTCAGCTAGCCACATGACGGCCACAGTACTCCATGGAAGTTCTACCCCCCACATCTCCTAATGCACCTGTACAAGGCTCCATGCAGTGATGATTGGTTTAGAGGCCGCTAGGTGGCAGGCATAGGCCACGAGGGATGTTGGGCACATTTAACACCTGGTTTTTTAAATGGTCTGAGATTTAGATGTTTTCCATGGTCCTATTAAAGGGCTACCCATCTGTTGTTTTCCACATGATTTCAAGGGCTTTCCATTTAATTAATGTCCTTAATATAGGCTATTTATAAGTGGTCCACTGAGACATCAAAATAAGAAAAAAAGTTTAAAAAAAAGGATGTCATTTTTTTCAAAACAGAAAACAATTGAGTAAAAGCAGAGCAAACAGTGAATAACCCTGGGTTGAATAAACAAAAAAGGATTTATAGTAAAAATTTGCTGAATTAGGCCATCTCTTAGTAGGCTACTGTACCTCAAACATGATCACAGTCAAATGGTGAAACAAAATCTTATCATGAATAAGCCACATTGACATTTGTCCAAAGCTCTTCTTCAGCCTCCCCTCTGAAACATGTTGGCATTTCACCCCTCCACTGTGCCAATATGTCCTCCCCCTCACTCACCAACTTGCTCTCTCTCTGTGTCTCTCTGTCTGTGGCCAATCTGATTTGCCCCTGGGCTTCTGTCGGCAGAAAGAGGTGATAAACACCGCAACCATGACAACCGGCGAGCCAGACACACGCCTGAGTTCCTGTAGCCTAATGGCTTTACTTGGCATCCTCTCCTCCTTTAATTCATCAAGTCCAGTCTTCACCTGAGCCGATGATAAGACACTCGAGACAGATGAAGGCAGCGTGCTTCCACTACAGTCTGAGCTTTCTCATCCTCATCTATCAACATGTGAGAGGAAACACTGTTAACACTTAAACCTCCACATTGCTTTAAATAGAACTTTATTAGTCATATACATTTTTCCTCAGTCTTATTAAAATTAACAGAAATGTTAGCTTATTCATTCATCTGGCTTGCTCTAAAGCAGTTAGACATTACATTACATGTCATTTAGCTGACGCTTTTATCCAAAGCGACTTACAATTAAGTGCGTTCAACCTTGAAGGTGCAAACTCCAGACAACAAGTAGTAAGTGCAAGTACATTAGCTTTAAATAGGTAAGGTACAAAGAGCCATATGAAAGTGCAGCATCAAGATATATATATATATATATATATATATATATATATATATATATATATATATATATATATATATATATATATATATATATATATATATATATATAGAATTATTTTTATTTTTTATTTTTTTTTAATTAAAGTACTGAGCTGATTCTCACAAATATAACCCATTGATCACTTATGGAGCCCTTGTGAGAACACACTGGCTGCATCTCATGGCCCTTATTTGATAGCTCGTCAACTCATCAGTCCTCGGCTGAACCGGAAGTTGTTCTGTCCCTCCTCGGTGAAGGCCGTCTCAAAGCTCTTATTTCTGCCCCGAGGACCGAGGAGTGAGCATGGAGGAAGGATCATCAAAGAGCTATAGGCGAGGATACACGAGCGCAGCCTTCCTGGAAGCCGTGCAGCTGAAGGAGTTGCTAACTCAGCCCATACAGCTGACAAATTCATGTAACGCTTCAGAGGAAAGGTCGTCTCCTCCCTCTAAAACACATTTGCTCGTTGCCTCTCTCCTCACATGATTTCCTCGCGTCTCTCCCATTCCTCCTCGGTGGGAAGGACTAAGACGTGAGGAAAGCAGGCAAGTGGAGGCAATTTAAGCAACGTGAGATGCAGCGAATGAATGGTGTTTCCAAAGGAAAGTTCTTGCACCAGGCGTACTGTAGCAGCCCTGGTGTAAGTACAGAGCCATTGCTTGGATGAAATGGCAAGGCTACGGTAATAGCAAAGATAAGCAGACTATTAGATCTGTGTGAAAGTGGCTTTACATGCTTCACCACGTGAAAACTTTCAGAGCAGAATGGCAGGCCTGTGTTACTGATCGATTGGACGGGCCCCTGCAAACTTTGAACCTCCCCTTTAATGCCAACACACATGGCCTTTTCATGGTAAGGTGCATTGCATTAGCGTGGCTGGGATGTGAGCCGTCACAATTCCACATTTTTTCCACTTTTGTGCCCCTCTCTATGACGGAACCCAAATGGAAGTCCAGATTGGGCACCTCAGGCCTCCCCAGAAAAATGTGTCTTTGTGAAAACGCAATGTTGAATGCAGCCAGCTGAATCATTGTAGGTATTATAAATTTGTCCCCCTCCGTCAGCTTCCTGGAGAGACATAGGAGGTGCAGCAGCAAGCCTTTACCTTAAGATTCCAAGGGGGCAAGGTTCCCACAGCAACTGATTTGAATACTAATTAAAACAGGAGATTTGATTAATTAGTTCAACGATGTGTATGTGTGTGTGTGTGTGTGTGTGTGTGTGTGTGTGTGTGTGTGTGTGTGTGTGTGTGTGTGTGTGTGTGAATGAGTGCGTTGCATGGCTCTCTGTATGTGGCATGTGTGTGTAGGAGTCGGCATGTTCTTGTGAGTCACGGTGTATCTTGTGTGTAGTTATGCTAAATGGGGAGGGGGTGTTATGTGCCTAGTGTGTGTGTTTATGTGTGTGCTCATGAGCCTGTGGGTAATCCTGTGAATCACTACTGTGTTCCTAGTATGTGTGCTCGTATGTGTGTGTGTGTGTGTGTGTGTGTGTGTGTGTTTCATGTCTCCCAAGAGGCTTGTCCTTGCCTGCAGTACTACTGTGTGAATCAGAGGTGAGTCCTCTAGAGTTGCCCTCTGCTTTCATCTAGAGCTAATGACAGAACCACCTGCCCTCCTGGCTATCCCCCTCTCCTCCCCCATATGTAGCCCCTCTATCTGTTGGCCTCTCTCCCCTGTCCTCTCCCCCTTTCCCTTCACCACACATCTTAGCCAGCCCTCACAAACCCCCAAATTCCCACTGCTCATTGTCTTCCTTTCACTATCTCCCACAACTGGCCTCTTATTTTTCTTCTCATCCTTCCCTCCCTCTCTTCCGGGCTCTCTTCCACTTGCTTTCTACTCTTTCCCACAGAGTGCAGGATGCCCTTGCCTGCCTCTCTGATTGCCTCATCCCACTGAGTAACTATAGACTGGGGCAGTGTGGGCCACAAAGAAACCAAAACACGTGTTAAGGGGCAGCGCAACAGTATGTGAACAACGTGTAGCTTTAAGTGAGATTTTCTGACCCATAGATTGGCAGAGTAGAGGAATAAACCACGTTCTTACTCTTGTCAGTGTGTCTGCTTGTCCTCGAATCTTGAGTGTGTGTGCAATCCTGCATGCAAGTCAGTCCTGATGGATGTCTTGGAAACAAAAGCATAATTGCAGAGAGCTGCAAAAATGGCATGACCACTTCCTGCAATATGCCCACAGTGTAAGAGAAGAAGGATTGAGCAGGGGGAGGAAAACAAAAGGGAAGAAATCAAAGAGAGACTGGTGTGTAAATCAGTCTGAATTGACAAGAGCCCACAGGAGAATCAAAGTAAGAAAGTAAAGAGGGATGAGAGAGAGAGAAGGGAGTGGGGAAAAGAAGAGGGGGGAGTGAAATAGAAGGAATCTAAGTATGATCTGACAGAAATAATTCAGATGAGAGAAAGAAAAAGGCTTTGGAGGAGGAGAAAGCGGAGGAGGAAGAAAGGAGAAGTGGCTGAAGTGAAACAGCATGAATCCCCATCCATTTCAGCACTGGACAGCTCCGCAGCAGCACTAGGCCAGTATAAATAGATCCCCTACTTTGGAGGCGCCGTCAACGCTCCAAAAAAGTGCTTTATGTGCTCAGAGCGGCTCCTGCCCCTAGAGAACAGACACACAGGTATCTGATGGTGCCTGATAACCATCTTCTCTCAGTTCCTCTCTGTTTGTTTTCTTAATTTAGGGAGACTCCACGGTTCAACGACAACACTACAGTGAGGAAAGTGAGTGTTTTTTCTCCCAGATTCTCCGTTACGGGCATGGTTACACTCTGAGGTAGACAATATAGCCTCAGGTCTGGGATCATATTACCCCTGCCACAGATCTGGCATCAGCAATCACAGAGCTGGAAATAATATCTCAGTACAAAAACCTTATTTATATACATCAGCTGCAACCATGCATGTTAACAGGGACTTAAATGTGTGCAAGTTTCTGTAAGCAATCTCCACAAATGCATGTGTTTATTGTGACTGTGCATACATGCCCAGCATCTTCCAGCTTGTTTCCATTGCAAGTGAGCATTAAGCAGCGTTGTGGGGAAGCTGTAATACAGCCTAATGCACCTGAGAGGTCCAAAATCTATAACCATCATCTACATCTTCCTGATATTACTGGAACCGTCTCTGTTACTGTTTCAGATAGGAATCTCCAGGGAGAGCTTTCCCCTCCACTGCTGTAGGGAGAGGTATGGGGAGAAAGAGAGGAAGGAGAGAGTGTGTGTGAGGCAGAGATGCACCTCTCCATTTCCTCAGGGTGATTCACCTTAATGCACGCTGAAATCAATGTGAAATTGAACTGAAAATTGAACTTTCAGCTCAGTAATGTGGAAGACATGTTGTTATTAAATCTTTTCCTATAGCCATGAAACCGTCTGACTGATATTTGAACGCTTTTGAATGCTTGTTTTCAACTCTGTGGAACCAGGTGTCCTTGATGGAGACCCTGCCATTGGTCCACTTGGGGTCCTGGCTTCACAAAGGGCCTATACCTGCCACTTAGAGGCAGTATTGATTGAGCAGCAGTCACCTAGGCTGTGGTTAGCAGGTGTAGGAAGCTAAATTCAGTGTTGGGTGGGGGGCTTCATTGCTCTCAATCTCTGCGGCATCTGTTGCGCCCACCGCCTCCATTTGGCCAGACAGGTGTTTTGATGTAGGCCGCGCAGACGCCCAGGCCTCCCTGTAATCTCCGCTGTTGCGCTCATAAAAGTCACCACAGTTTTCCCGACTGATGCTGAGGGCGTGCTCGCGCGCGCGCGTGTGTGTATGTGCGCGACGAAGCCAGCTGGCACGAGTCGCCATGGTAACACACACAGGTTTCACGAAATCCGTCGGTGCTTAAGGGCAAGAGGAGAGATGAATAAACTAATGAGATTATAAATTATTGTCGGTATAGCTGAACAGTCGGGGTATTTTTACCAGACTGCACACGCGGGCAACGTGAGGAGAAAGTTTATTGGGCCCATTGTCTGTGACTGTTGTGTCTTCTGTAATCTGTTTATTATGAGGAACTGAACTGGCTCCTCTGGTGAGGAGGAACCCACCCTGCGCGCTTTATACCTTATACAAACTAACAGTTTCGCACCGCCTTATTGCATGATTAATTCCGGCACCTCCGTACCCCCCTTTCTCCTCTATGAATTACCCAGTTGTGTTTAAGATGAAGAGAGGATTCTCCATCACTACGCAGGCTACAACTCCGCGCATTGCACGCCTGTCCAGCGGACCAGTGCCGCAGCTCCCACGGGCTGCACAGTGGAGAAGCGGACCTGCATCCTAAAGCCAATCGGGTTTTTTTCTCTTTCTCTCTCTCTCTCCCGGTTTTTATCCTCCACCTCATTGCAGTCTTATCACGTCCCCCCACCCCGCTTGCTCTGCCACCCTCCCTCCCCATCCGCCTGAGCCTCTACAGGAGAGAAGAGAGAGAGGGAGAAGAGTGCGGCTGAATGTGAACGACATGTCGACAGTCAGCCTCTAAAGTGTTTTCTCGGTCGTTCCTTAATTCTTTGGCGGCGGACTGAGTGAGTATTACCCGCATCCCTGCTCTGCTAAGCGTCGCTGTGTGGATCAGAGAGGCTGGTGGGGAGAGACAGACAATGGGGAATGCAATTGGATTGCGTTACTCTGCCAAGGATTTTCATACATAGCCTGGTAAATGTCTTAATAGGTCCTGTTAATGACAAGGCTGTTTAATTGGTCATGCTTTAATTCTACTAACTATTACAATGTGTGTGCTGTAATGTAGGGGGCTAATTGATTTTCTTGGAGGGCTGTGGGCTATCCAGGCTGATAGCCCCATACATTTGATCTGTGATGCTGCTGCTTGCCTGATAGTGCAGCTCTGTGCTGGGAGCAGGGGCCCATGTAAAAGCCAGTGTGTGATGCTTGGTGAGGCTCTGTGTATTCTGATGGACAGAGAGGACAGAGAGGTAGACACTGGAATTATGTGACATGAATAATATGGTGAGGAATAAGCAGTGACCGTCATCTCTAGTTCGCTTGCGTCAGTGTGCAGGTCTAGAGGAGAAAGAGAAAAAAAAACTCAGAGTCAGAGAGACTGAAGAAAGACAGAGAGGGAAGCCACACCTGTGTCAGGCCTGTTTTCAGATGGACATGATAGACAGACAGATAGACAGTTTTAAATTATGCTGTGCTGTCACCACTAAACAGATAAGTCCTTTCCTTTCTTGTTACCATAATGATGCAGAGCTATGCCGACTGCTGACTAGTCCATTCGGCTGATTGAAGAAAGAGGCTTGAGTGTTGACTGTGTTTCTTCTTATAAAGTAGAGATGGCCATCCACCAAAGCAGGATCCCAGTGGTCTATCTGGACTCAATATTGATCTCCTCTATAAAGGGGGCTTCAGGACCAGCAATAAAAAAAATCTTCGACGAATACAAAGACCTACTGGGACTGTGAATAGGTTGTATTTTGTATCGTATTTCAATTTGTCAAACACTATCGATCACGCTGGCCTAGATTGTCCTGTGTTTCTTGTGTGAAGCCTACATGTTCCAAACACTTTGAGAAATGGGTGGATTGTCCTCATCTTGCAAGGGAATATGTGTTTTTTCACTTCTAGTGCTTTTGTTGTAGGATCATCCAACAAGTATTGCAACATTACACTGGATTGTTATGAAAGCACACACTCATGTACACGTGTCTAGCTACCTGTTTCTATACTTGGCAGGCCATGAAAGCACACTTTTTTTTGGGTATGGTTTGACCTTTCTCACATTGTTTTCAACACACACACGTAACTTGGCTCCAGCGCTGTTTCTCTGTGAGGCAGGCGTACATTGTGTACAGGGCGAGAGGAGGACTTTGATGTAATCAATATCATATTTCAGCTGTTTCACTGTGAGCTCTCATCCTGAGTGGCAGCCTTGACTGACTTCTTACTCCTTATGCAATCCCACTCCTCTCCCACCTCACCTCTTCCTCTTATTTCCTCTTCCTTTGCACCTATTCTCTGCACAGTACTCTTCCTTTATCTGTATGTCTCCGCTTTACTCCATTCCTTCACCTTTTTCCCATTTTCTGCCCCCTACTCTTCTCATTTCCACCTCTCCCTTCATCTTTTCCCTGTCATAATCATCTCCGTGATTGCTCTTCCTCTCCCAGGCGGTGATGTTTTAACTGCTGCCTCCTTGTCTAACTCGCTGATGCTAGATTATTGCTGTATGATTACAGCCACCATACCATGATGATCATTATTGCATTTCGCATGGCAGTGTTCAACACTGTATGAACAGATCAAGATGCTTTATCCAATTTAAATCTCATTAAGACTTGAGAGGAAATATCCCCACTCATACTGTATCTCAGCTGTTTTTTTGTTTTTGTTTCAAGGGCTAGTGCAACTCTGTTCTTCTTCAGTTGCTATAGCAGTGGCATCATCATCACCTCCACCATCACTATCACCATCCGTTCATGTTCCTGTCCGTCATCGCGCCACCTTCATCAGCCCTTTTTGAAGATTTTGAAGAGTTTGGATTTGCAGCGATGCTTTCACTCCACTGTCATTACCACAATAATGATTATGACAGGACTCGATGGCTGTTGATAACCTAACATATTCTGCTGATTGATAATATGGGTTTTTTCAGTCCTCATCCTTCTGTTCTCTGATTGCCATTCATCTTATTAAATGGAGCAGTTCATTAGACAGAAGCATTATGAATCTGATTTGCATTTGCCCATATTCATATTGCATACATTAAAACAACACATGGGTGACATTTCAGCTTCACCGGGCATTTGAGAGCACAGATGAATATATTCATCACAAGCTCTCTCTCTCTCTCCCCCCCCCCCCCCCCCCCCCCCCCCCCCACTTGTCCAAAAAGCCACTCTGAAAATGATAAAATGTGATTCACAGGTGAACTAGCCCACATGTTTGCCTTTGTTTTGCATGTTCAGTGTCAGTGTTTGAATTTTTAATTCAAAAGCAATGTTGTTTAGCAGCTGAGAGATTGTTCAGCAGGTTATTTTAAATCAATATGTCCTGCTTTTGTGAACCCTGCAAAACCAAAGCTTTGTTTTCCTGTGCTAAATGCATCTTACATATGTTTATCATGGTTCTGCTCATATCACAGCCTACTATGGCCTCCAGTTGGCCTAGTCATCATTATTCCAATGTAATGTAATTCTTTCCCCATAGCGCTCCAGTCTGTGGGATTTAACTTTTATTTTTTGACTGCTTTAGTATGCTTGTGATGTATCATCAATCTGATTCATCCTGAACTGACTTTCTTTTGCTGTTGCTTCCATGGCTGTTTGCCCTCTTTTAATCTTGTGTGTGTGTGTGTGTGTGTGTGTGTGTGTGTGTGTGTGTGTGTGTGTGTGTGTGTGTATGTGTATGTGTATGTGTGCGTGTGTGCGTATGTGTGTGTGTGTGTGTACTCTATGTGCCATGCCTCTCTGTGCAGTGCGGTGAAGGGCCAATGCTGGGCTGTAGCCCCAGGCTGCTGAGCTGAGAGGGAGAAGCAGGAGGATGCAGTGGGTCACTCTGACAGTGGCCCTGGGGTGTGTGTGTCTGTCCAGGGCGTCACACACCCCCACCCCTACCCCCACCTCCACACACACCCCTCTAGTGGACAACTCTGAGGAGGAAGTGGACGAGCCGTGCTTCGAGCCGTGCACGTGCGAGGTCAAAGAAGGCGTGCTGCATGTGCACTGCGATGGGCGGAGCTTCACTAATGTCAGCCAGGTATCATCCCTGTTCCTTTATCTGGCCATGCACATGGAACTGCACTGTCATTTATCTCATTAACATACCAGATATCCAAGTCTATCCGGGCTCTAATGTGGCTTATGTGTGTTTCTAACTGTTACATTCATGTAATTAATTGGATAACTAATCAGACCTCTAATTAATCATTCAGGTGTCACAGTCGTGGGTCCGCCCTTTCAAACTCAACCTCCAGAGGAACTCTCTGAGGCGTCTCTATAGCAACGGGTTTCAGCACCTTGGCAACGCAGTGTCGATAAACCTTGGCAACAATGCACTCCAGGACATCAAAGTGGGAGCTTTCCACGGGTTGGCCAAACTAAGACGCCTGTACCTCCACGAGAACAAGCTGGAGGTCTTCAGAAATGATACCTTTGCTGGCTTAGAGGCTCTGGAATACCTCCAGGTAAGCTTGAGAAGATAATCCATGTTGAGTATCCATGATTGACAGGAGTATTGACAAATTTGCCCAAGATTTCAATAGATAGATGTGACTGAAACAGTCAATGGATAGCTGGTGGAGTCAGTGAAAGAATATTCTCAGGATCTCTCAAAAGGAGAGTGCCTCAGCTTTCCTGCTGCCTTCATTCTATTTCTCCAATTGCAGCAATTATATATTTATCACATTTTGTCTTTTTACCTGCAGGCCGACTACAACGTGATCAAACGAATCGACAGCGGTGTTCTGAGGTTCCTCTACAAGCTCCGGGTTCTCATCCTCAACGACAACCTGATCCCTGTCCTGCCTGCTCATCTGTTCAGGTTGGAGTCTGATTATTTTACTGCAAAGCTTATAAATTATGTCTGAATGGATCTGCAGAAATATCAGTGTCAGACACAATTAGCCAGTCTGTACTGTTGTCGAATTCATGTTTCACAGCATATTTCTCAGCAATGGAATGTGTAAACCTTTATTTATTTATTTTACTTGCTATCACATTGTCCTTTCAACGTTCCCCCTCCTCCTCCTGCTGCTCTAGATCTGTGTCTCTGACTCATCTGGACCTGCGGGGAAACCGTCTGAAGAGCCTGGCATATGTTGGGACCCTGGAGTATGTTGGTCGTTCCCTAATGGAGCTACAGCTGGAGGAGAATCCCTGGAACTGTGGCTGTGAGGCAGTGCAGCTACAGCAGTGGCTGGGTCAGATCCCCTACACGGCTGTAGTCGGGGACGTTACCTGCGAATATCCCTTCCATCTTCACGGCAAGGACCTGAGGGAAATTCCACGCAAGGAGCTGTGTGCTGACCTCCCGGACAAAGAGCTACAAGCAGAGGGGGGTGGTCCATCAGCAGGATCACAGCCCCAACATTTGCCCCCAAACTCTAAACCTAACTCCCACCCTGGGCGTGTCAGGCCGACTAAACCATCCTCCATGGTTCACGGCTCCCGCCAGAACACTCATCCCTCCTCCACTTCGTCGTCCTCTTCCTCAGTGGAACGCAAAGACAGGGAGAGGCAACCAAAGCCAACTAAAAGGCCTCGACCGTCCAGAACATCCCCCACACCTCGCAGTCTGATGCCCAACCAGAATCCCCCCGTGGCTGGCTACCAAACACGACCCCCGATCCCCATCATTTGTCCCCTGGGTTGCACTTGCAACCTGCACATAATAGACCTCGGCCTGACCGTCAACTGCAAGGAGAACGGCTTCCTTAATGTGTCCCAGCTCACACCTCGGCCTCTCAACGGCCGCAAGCTGTACCTGAGTGGAAACTTAATCCAGAGGATCTACCGCACAGACTTCTGGAATTTCTCCAGCCTTGACCTGCTTCACCTGGGGAACAACCGGATCTCGTACCTCCAGGACGGGGCTTTCTCCAGCCTCACAAGCCTGAGGAGCCTCTACCTGAATGGCAACAACCTGGAGATGCTCAGTCCCCACATGTTCCTGGGGCTGCAGAACCTGCGGTAGGATTTTTTTGCTTCTTTGGATCAATTGCAGCATTTTAAGCCTGTTGCCTTCACTGCACTTTAAACAAATTCCTAAACTGAAACCACATGTCAGCTTAAGTATTTAGACATTTGTTTATAAGTATGTGGACATTTCACTGTAATACTGGCATAGCAAATAGCAGAACATTTTGATTGCCATTATGCCGGAATTTGACGGAAATGAAAAGGTGCCCATTCTCTTCCAGGAGTGTCATTTGTTAGTCACGCTGCCGGATGGCGTGCTTCAGTTGAGTCTTCAGTGAGTCTGGTATGAGTGACAGCGTGAAAATGAATGGGATTTTTTTGTATTCACATACAGAGGTGTTAATAAGGCAGTCTGAAGGAATTAGCTTTTTGGAAAAAGGCCTATTATAAAAACAAGTTGTCAGAATTATGCATATGTATCATTGTCAGATTACAGTTTACAAAGATAATTCCTCTGTGAATAATGTATACAGTAAATATCTACACTCAGTCATTGTATTTAAATTCAGTGAGCTACACTTTGCAGTGTTTGATTAGGACAACTTTCGTCCTCTATTAAAAAAATGAGAAAGTTTGTCCCATAATACCTTGTATTCAGAAGGTTGTTTAGCCTTTCAGCTCTACTGTCGCTATATTTCAAGATAAGTTTGAGAAAATCTACAGACCCACTCATTTGACTATTAATCAATGATAAATATCCTCTATGGACGTTTAAAAAGTCTTCCTCTTAACCTCTTGTTAGTCTTTGTTAGTGACTCTAGGGCAAGTGAGCAGTAAGTAATTTAAACCAGATCTATTACTTAATACAGCAATGGAAGTATATTGGATCAATGGCATGCAAGGAAAAGTCTCCAGTCACACTTAATTCGTCCCTAAATTCATTTAGTTAAAAATTCAGTTTCTTAAATTTGACATGATGATCGGGCATGCCAAGGCAAGTGTAAAAAATCATCAGTGCAAAATTAGACAATATCGTTTAACACTAACCAATTAATCAGCTGTAATAAAGTGTAGATTAAATCATATTTCTGTTATGACTTCTTTAATAAAAATATTCTTTCATGTTTTTATCATGCTGGGGTACAGGAGCGGTAAATTTTACTTCAAAATAAATCAATTTAAATTCATACTGTGCTCTAATCAAGAACTACTTATTTATGCAAAGTTAAGGCAAAGAATATGTAATGTTAACAGAGATACTGTAAAGCTGTCCTCTCCTCTCTTTAGGTACCTTTATTTTGAGTACAACGAGATCCATGAGGTAGATCCCGGGACCCTCAACTCCATGCCGTCCCTCCAGCTGTTGTTCCTCAACGCCAACCTGTTGCGGAGCCTCCCTCTTGGTGTTTTTTCTGGAGTTAATCTGGCTCGACTCAATCTACGAAACAACCACCTTCTGCAGCTTCCGATGGAGGGCGTCCTGGAACACCTCACCGGACTGGTACAGGTTGGTGCAAACCTATGACTGTATTCACTGAATGAATGATTGAGGGGGTTTCCGTGCAGGTGGATGCTTGAAAAAATGATTCTGATCTGCTGACCTGCTGGTTTGTAAATGAGTCAGATAGCTGGCACGAAGCTTTTAGCAGATTTAGGCCAAATAACATGCATTTTGATGAGTGATAGTGGCAGGCTGAAAAATGGAGATTATTGAATTGCATCACCCCTGTTGATTTACTAAACGAGAATGTGCATAATTATACAGAGTATGTTTATTTCAAATGTCAGACGATGAAATTAAAAGAACTAATAGATTGCCAAGACACACATTACATTATCACAGCTTGATGAACTAAACTAAACAAGCTCAAATCTTGGATCGAGCCATAGCCGCTTCTAAAACTTGTGACAGCCCCTGATGTCCTGGCCTCTGGCACAGCTGCAGTTCTTTTTGTCATCTGCATCGTCTGTTGTTTTGAGAGCTCTGCTGTGACGTGTGGGACTATGGTTGCGCCTCAGGTATTCTAATTGGAAAATTGCAATTGACTCGATTTGCATAAGTGGTCTTAATAAATTAGCAGCTAAACTGGAGAAAGCTGAACCCCTCAAGTTTTTAAGCATGGTTGTACAGTAATTAACGCACCCCTTTGTAAATAGACTGTAAATGCTACAGTATGTGTTAAATTCACTGTTTTGTTAGACCTTACCTCGCACAATCAACTGCAGCATTATGTGACTGGTTGCTGTACACAATGCAGCGATAAGGACCGAACCCGAGGTATTAAATTTTTTTTATCCTGCCTATTCTCACTTCAGCAAATTTAGTGTACCAGGCTTTTCTTAAACAGCCAGAGTAGAATGAGGTGAAGTGGGTGTGGATTAGCCTGAATGTCATTGTGAATTTACGTTTTACTTTGCTCGGTAAAAAAAAAGGTAGTGTGGGTGAGGCTGGCAGTTCAGAGGCTGTTTCTAAATGTTTGTTCGGGGGAAGGACGACGGTGGTTTATGGAGCTGGAGCGACCATGTGGAAGTGTATTATGTATGTGTGCTGGTATATACTGCTGATGTCCAGGAGCATTAAAGTATTCACCAAATGGAAGTACACTGTGTGCTATATTCATGAAGCCCAGCAGTACCACCATTGTGGTGTTCAAAATCTGTAGCACGGTAATTGAATTCATTCATTTACCAGGGTTGTTATTAATCCAACAAAGCCACATTAGCGCTGCCCATGGACTGCAGCAAATAATGTGACAATGATATCACCTATTGACTTACTGCTGGCCTGTTTGAAGCTCAGGAAGCGGGATTTCTGGGCGCTGACGTGCATTTTTGGAGCCAGAGTTTGCACAGTTAAATCAAAGGGTAACACAGATGGAAGCAGGGTGAAGCTCGCAGCTGCTGTAAAAAAAACAGTCCATTTTGATAATCATAAAGCAGAAGCATGTACAGCTTAGAGTCATTGTCGCCATCAAGAACAGGATTAAACAGTTACACCCACTTACATGCACTGATATTTTTTTAAATACCTCCCTGATGTCGCTGTTATTAAAAAAAACATTAGTGAGACTTACAGAGAAAAATGTAATTGCTATGGTATCTATGATTTTCTTTAAACAAGTGAATTAATATTAACACAAGAGCAAATGAGTTTTCCCTTTGACAACCACTGAAAAGAATATTGTAAAATCAAGTTAGGTGAATCAGAATCTGAGACTATGCCAGAAATATGTACAGTACAGGAAAACATATGTCTCTCTCAGTCAATGCAAAGAACATTGTGTAGTAGAGCAGCTCACTCTCATCATTGCCACCTACATTGAAGAAATTTGCCCACAGCCACATCTCACCTTGTGTGATGTCAGATAGAAAAACAATGCAACCTCCTGAATGATTGATGAAAACAACACAGTATTCACCAGGGACAGGTTTGACAGGAAACCATTTAATGCCCAACTAATATTCACCGGATTAGTAGTTTTAATTGAGTCTGTGTTGATACTTGCGCAAATTAATCTTCAAGGGGAACAGCTTGACATTTTGGGTAATACACACCTTTTTGCTTTCTTGTTGAGTTAGATGAGAAGATTGATACCATGCTCTTATCTGTCTGTTCAATATGAGGCTGTAGCCAGCAGCCGTTAGCTTATTACTGTAGCATAAAGACTGGAAACAGCGAACCGCTCTGTCCAAAGGTAACACAATATGTCTTTGCATTATATCACATTTGTATTAAATTTAAAAACAACACATGGCAGTGTTAAACGGGGTTTATGTGCCGGCACTGCACTGCTCCCTATTCTTTGAGCTACAGTATACTGAATTGACTATACTGAATTATCACTGACGAGTCATTAGCTCTTAGCAGTGGAGTTGCTAAGTAGGTTATTTCCTGGTAAAATCCTATTGAAAGACAGTGAAGAGCTACAGAAACAATAACACTATATGTTGGTTGTTATATGTTAACATATGTTATATTTTGGTTGAAAATAGGTGGCTGCTGATCTATTAACCTTATTAAAAGTGCCTGAATAGGCTAGTTTTGTAGTTTTTCAGATCAACAAACAACTCAACTTACTATCAACAGTAGTGTGGTCGCTTAGAAAAACTGATTAATAATTTCCACCTCTAATACTTATTACTTACTGACTATTATAATTTGACTTTCTATTATCAGACTAGCAGAGGAGTTTTGCTGTTGAAGCTAATATTTAGGGTTAGCAATGCTGGTAAAGTGGTTAGCAACTAGCCACTAGCTAGGACAGTGAAATGACGTTGGGTTGAGCATGGTCTTAGTAGTTGATTTGAGTCTAAAACGCCACTGATAGTCAGGTTATAGAGTTCATTATAATCAGACATTTCCTTACCAGATCATATGTAGTAAATCTATTAAAAGGTTACCTGTCTGTAAAACTCTTGCTTCTCTTAGTCTGGCCATTATTTTCAGTTGGTTGGTTTACATCCTCCTAAATGCAGAACAAACCAGTGGATAGTTTATGCACTGAAAACAAGTTATACATATTTTTTGTAATATCAGCCAATATTGGACTTGAAACTGCACAGCACAGCAACAACACAGGTGTTGTAGACATAAATACAGTACATTAGCTCAATAAAAGCCCCTGAAAATACCAAGCTTTTAGCAGTTGTAGGATATTATCTGGCAAGCATACCAACGTATTTTCTATTTCAGGATGGAACATCCTATGCCAATAAAGCCAGTTTACTGTACAACAAATTGTTTCACTGCACTAAGATGAACGGCAGGACTTTCTTAGTAATTCATTATTAATATCCACTTTTGATCAATTCATTGTGAACCACAAAATTGAGAATATTAGAATATAATCATTATACGGTCACATATCATATAGAGTGCAATAACTCCATATGTATATAAAGTCACTTCACTGTGTTATTTAGCTTGATTTTATATTTTTGCTATTTAAATTTTGCTATTTCATATTTTGTTTGTTTGTTTATTTTTCACAGTCAACTGAGAGCTGCTAAACTGTGTTTCATTGTTGAAAACGACAATAAATATGTATTCTATATATGGCGAGGTAATGAACTATAATATTGGATTATAGGTCAGCCCCATGTACTGTATCTAACAGTCGTGAAATATTATTATTTTTAAAAACTCTTTCCTTTGTGTGTGGATTACAAAAATTCTGCATTCCTGGGCTCATTTTGTCATTTAGTATTGTATTTTTCTGCAGGTAACAGGACAAACATACTCTTCACCAATTGCCAATTTCTCTACTGACAATAGCCTCAATGGACCAGAAACTTTTGCTCTTTGCTCTTTGCTATTACTACCGCTCTCTCTCCACCTACATGAAACACAAACGGATAGAACAAGTTCATGCCCCTACTCAAGGGGATGTTGAAGAGAAATATGGGAAATCACTGTCTGAGGTAGAAGTCGACAAGGGAATCAAAGAAAGCGTGAGTACACTATAAAAGAAAATTACAACACTTAAAAAAAAAAATTATTCTGGAATGCACTCAGCATCACTGACTGATCTAACGGTGTTACAGTGTCCATGAGTGAATTGCTTTGATACATTTCTCTGGCTTTGTATGTATAACATCTCACATATACTGTACTGTAGCCATGAAGACAGGTTTCCAGTATACACACACATTTTTGCACATACTGCAGATTCTTCTTCTAATGCACTCTTTTCATTTCGCTCTGCGTATTTAAAAGACAATGAAACACATTCATCTCATCAGTGTGGAGAAGGCTTGGCGAGCTGAAGCTCAGGGTGCCTGTCGCCAGAAACTAGAGCAAAAATCCCTGCACCAGAACTTCCAAAACCTGCTTACTGTATATTGACTGTATTTCTGTGAACTAGCTGGAGTGACTCTGATAACTGACAGGATATCGCTGTTTGGGCAAAGTGATCAATTATAAGACACGGCTCACTGAGAACATCGCTCACTGATGTGATTTTTTATATGGCTCTCAAGTAAATTTTGAACAATTATTGCTTGATCTTTGATCTACGTCATAATGATAAAAACCCACAAGAGCAAAATGTACACCTCTGTGGCTAAAGCGTGGCAGTTAAAATTGATGGCATTATTTAAGTCAGGCTGAATATATTTTCTGACAAAAGAGGTTTTTTTGTGTTTTTCATAAATTTCTTCCTGAATATGATAACTATACGCATCAAAATAGAGGATTTTGCACTCAAAACTGTAACATTTAAACAAGATACAAGATATAGAAACATACTGTTTGTGACTTTGTGGGTGAAATGAATTTACTAAAAGGCTTTGTGTTCACACAAAAAAATGGTTTCATGCACTCGCATTTTCTCTTCCACTAGCACCTGTCGGGCTAACCAAGGGTCTAATTTCCCTCCAAAACAGAGCTTTGATTGACAAGATGACAGCAAATCACACACTAGGTGACCAGGCGTATAAATTGTAAACGGTGTTGGACATGTTGGACAGATGCTTGCAAAAGAGAAGGGGATAGAGCCCTTGAGATCTATGTGAAAGCAAACAGCTACCTGAAATAAAATGCTTCAAGAATTTCAACCAGATGGAGGATTGTAGTTATGAAAGTTATAAAACTGCATAAACAAGCTGACATTTTGGTCATACTGTGTTTATTTAAAATGTCACCTTGTTTTTCTTATGTGCATTCATGCTGAATTACAACCTAGCTGTGTCATAATGATGCTGAATCACGGAAAACTGCACTTTCTAGTGGACTTTTAATATAGTGGAAGTGTTTAAACTGAGGTAAAACTGCGGCAGAGTGTTTTTTCCACTCACACTCTATTTGCAATTATGTCATTATCAAAGCCACACAAAAGCCCACAGTGGGCTAACTCCAATAAAGTGAAGGAGCATCCTGTTGTTCAGTGTGAGGCATGGGGAAGTATAGTTGTACCATGGCTCCCACAACAGCAATGCTGAATCATCTCAAAAGGCATCCATCTATTTCTGCAAGCCAGGGAGTTGGCCTAACCAAATTAGCATGACAACATTTGTGCAAGCTGCTTGGAAGTGTGACAGAGAGAATATCAGCTTTCATTGCCAATGCCATTGCTAAAGATATGGAACAGATCAGTTCTGCAGACAATACAACGATGTGAGTGATTCCCAATGTGCATAATCTGCTTTACCCTTTTCAAAATGTGGCAAAGTGAATATTTGAGTTTGTTTTTAGGACACGCAATCAATAGCTGGCAGTGAGAAAATGGATTTACGCACATACCTATTGGATTATAGTACAGGGGAGAGTTGCGTCACATCCTGTCTATTGTTAAAAAACAAAGTGCTGTGATACTCTCACATGCTCGTCACACAAAACCTGCCGGTGAGTTTTGTCAATTACCACTTATGTAATCTCTGAGTGGTCTTTATTGTAAACTGAAATATTCCTATAACCTGCTGTAGTACAGTAGTGTGTGAACAAGTTGTAAAGAGAGCACTTGTGGGCGGTACAAGTTGAATTGGTCACTGCTCAGTTGTTCTCCTTTATTGAGAGTATTACGTGCCTGTGCACAGCCATTTAGGAAATGTAAGCACTTCAGTGTTGATGACCCTTTAATGATATTATTTACATTAATCAGTACTCTACATCACCTGCATATTTCAAAAAATCATTTAAAAACGCTGGCCATCGTGGAGAGCTGTATTCTATTATGCAAATGCAGAAAAACTCATTTTCCATATATTCTAGCTGGTGAAAGGCGAAGGTAGCAGAGAAAACATCATTTTTCTTGTTGTCATTTTATTATAGTGCCAGCTACTGGCTTATTCTTCAACACAAGAGACAGTTACGAAGCTACGAATATATATCACAAGGATGTCAGCAGAATTATCCATTTTATTGTTTACATTCCACAAAGTGATTCATGAATTTGCATTGCACGGCAGACCAGTAATTAGTGTACTATTACACAATGACAAAACACTGTGGTGTTATGTGTTTCTCCAGGTGGACCTGCAGCAGAACCCCTGGGAGTGCAACTGTGAAGCAGCTCCACTCAAGCGTTGGCTGGAGGGGCTCAGCGCGGTGGTGGTGGTGGGAGAGGTGGTCTGTCATTCCCCGGAAAAGACCAAAGGAGTAGACCTCCGCTCCCTCTCCATGGAGTTGCTCTGCCCTGAGCTGGAGCCCCAGGAGGACCAGGAGCACGAGCAGCAGACAGCCACCTCCACAGCCGTAGACAGCGGCGTTTCGCTTGGCTACCCCAGCTCAGGGCTGGGCCCCCTGATCCCTCCGGGGAAGGATTCAATCCCTCTGTCGGTGTTAGTGCTCAGCCTGCTGGTGTTGTTTGTGTCTGCATTCTTTGCGGCAGCGGCACTAATCGCCTACGCCCTGAGGAGGAGGGACAAGCTGCCGTTCCGTCGCCAAGGAGAGGTAGACTTGGCGGGTATCCAGATGGAGTGTGGAATCTTCACCGAGCAGACGCACCACCACCACCACCATCACCACGGCCTCCCCGAGACGCCGCCCCTACCTCTGGCCGAACACAACCACGTCTACGACACCATCTTGCCACCGGAGGCTGCGTCGAAAGGTCCCAACCCCGCTTCAGCCCCACACATGTGTAGCAACCCCATCTACAAAGAGGAGCAGGATGCATCGGTGAAACAGCGGCCACCGCAGCAGCAGCAGCAGACATTTGCAGCTTCTGAAGAGAGCAAGGCAGGATACTGCTCTGCAGCAGAGAAGGAGAGGGACTGGACTCTGGAAGTGTCCTCCTCACCCATCAACACTGTCACAGGAGCAATGGGACCGCTCCCCGGACTCCACGGGAACGGCATCCTCTGCCCCACAGTGATCGACAGCCAGGGTCCCACCCCTAAGGTCGAACTGGTGGACTGCCTCTTCAGACTCCCTGCCCCCGAGTTCAGAGACCTGCCAGACAGGTACGTGAGGCCACCTCCCCGCTACCCTCACCCCCAAGACTCCAAACAGGACGCCAGACCTGACCAAACACTCGTGGTCACCACCGCCAGCTCCACACCCGGCGGTGGTAACAGCAGCCAGAGTGAGCAGGGAGCAGGAGAGCAGAGAGCCAGACTGAGGACCACACCAGACTACATGGAGGTGTTGGACCGGTCATACCAGTTTTAACACTCCCCCTTATTCTCCTCCTCCTCCTCTTCCTCTTCCTGCTACCCCTCTTCTCTTGTCTCCTCATCATCTCCCTCTCTGGTGTTGAATCATCCAGTAGCAATGACTGCTGTACAGAGGCTGGTGTGGCTTTGAGAGGAGCCTGAAGGGGAGCGGGACTACACTACACACACGTTTATTCCTGGATAACGAGCTGAGGTCAGTTTTTGTATTTTCCCCCACAACTGGCGTATGGTATAGGTTGGTATTTGGCAAGGATTAGCTGATCCCAGATCTCTGCCTGGAGGCGAAACTTCAGCTGCAGCTACTACAGAATTTTCTCCTCTATTTCGCTCCCAATCGTAAAGTACTGAGGCTCTGTTTTTCTACTCAGCGCCACAATGAGCAGGAGACAGTGTGTGGGTGGTGGTGGGCGTCAGTGTTTATATTATCAATCTGAAAAGACCACTGGCTCTTTGCAACATCAACCACCGAGTCATAAACTGTGACAGCCAGAAGGTGTGGAGCAAACTGGGTGGATGTGTAAGATGGAGAAACGACAGAGACAAAGTGAGAGGGAGAGAAATGACTGAAAACAGCCAAGTGCCTTAGCAATGAACAGCCAGCAGTGTGGTCAATGCTTATTTTTCTATGAATACAGATCTATTTATCTAAACAAAGGTTTGACTACCAACGGATGGGACTCTGATGGACGACTGAGACTGAAACCAATCAAAGCCGCCGAATAATTGCATTCCCTGGATGAGCCAAAAATAATAATATACCCAGTCAATATTGGAGTCTTTGTATGCAGTTCAGTTCATTTTCATCTCATCCAGTTGACTTAATTTGCTTTTCCAGTTGAATTTTTACAGGGCTAGATGAGGGACATATCCAGGAATAGTTGGTTGCTGTGTGAAATGATAAAACAATTCTGGTTTTATGGATGAAAGGATACAGAAATTATTTTTTTTAATGCAAGACAAAACAAAGAAAGGCCGACATATGGAAGGACATTGTGGCAATGGATGCATTTTGGATTTCTTAATCAGCCAGACTTAATGAGGCCACGAGGACCTCTGCTCCCCGTTTTCTTTCATGGGACAAAGGCACAGAGGTTATGTATTCATTTTTAAGTATTTCTCAACGGAAAAAATTGAATGGCAAAAAAAGACAATGAACAAAAAAAAAACAGGACGAGACGGCATTTTTTTTCTGTCAAAAAATGGGACAGACACTTCTATCAACTATCGATTATTATCTTTTACGGAGGTACCTTTTTATGCTTTCATCTCCTACCAATAGTAGAGGCAGTTGTGAATATATTTATTCTTAGTTTTTGCGTGTTGAAGCTCTCCTGTAAAGGATCATGTTATATTAATGTATAGGATGATTCTGCATCTGGTTCAGCCTTCTTACCGCCGACCCACGAAATACAATAAAGGGTGCTACGTAACAACCTTGCGATGGCAGCTACTGTGTGACACACACACACACACACACACACACACACACACACACACACACACACACACACACACACACACACACACACACACACCCTGACCCCCATAAATGCTCACTCACTTACTCCATTGCTTTAATAGTGCATGAACGAAACAGCTCGAGGTAGCTAAGCCTGTGAGCTTGTCCACGCAGCGTGTTAGAGATCAGATGAGAGTTGAGCCTGCAGGGTTCCTAACACACTAAAGGATGGAAATAGAAGTTAATAGTGTGAAATCTACCACATTAATGGTATAAAATCAATACAATCTATTATCTATGTGAAATAAGGCCATTTAAGGCTGGTGGACCCGGGGCCAAGGTTGAGAATTGCTCAATCTTTCGCCAGCCCTGTTTCTTTCTTAATGATTTTCTCCATCTTCCTTCCTTTCTTCTACTTTCATATCTCTGTTTGATTTGCTCTCTTCTTTTTTTACTTCCTTTTTTCTTCTCCTTCTCACCTTACCATTTTGTTCTTTCCTCTCTCCACTACTTCCCCTTCCTTCTCTTTTTCTCTTTGTGCTCTGGCTTTCAGCGCAACCTCACATGACACACACAGAGAGATGCTGTTCTATATGCTGCTCTACACACAGGTAGCTCACACTGAAGTGTGTGTGTGTGTGTGTGTGTGTGTTCTTTTTGTTTCTGCTGGGCTCTTTCCATCCTTCGGTGATGAGTGCAGTTCTTCAGACGCCTCCTCACTCTCAATGTTCAGAACTCTGTTGCACAGATAATCCCCCTGTGGGCATGTTGGTGTGTGTGTGTGTGTGTGTAGGGTGTGCCTTTGTTTGTAGGTGTGTGTTTAAGAAAGTGTGTGAAGCAGGGTGTTTGTGGAGCTAGTTGAGAGTCTGTTTGTGTGTGCGTGACGGAGAGAGGGAGTGCGGCACCACAGCCTCAGTCCAGCCTTAATCCTCTAAACTGTGTAGTTCACTCATGCCACATCAGCCCCATTGTGTCTACAGACAAAGAAGCCCAGTTAAAACTAAATGCCAGTTAAAGCAAAAACGACTAATTATAGCATCATTCTCTCCGTTCTATTCTCTCTCTTTTCCTCACTTTTTAACGCTTCATTCTCACATCCTCTGCCCGTGAACGCCTGATTTCTGCAACACTTTCTGTTCTGGACTCGTTCCGTTTATGTGTATGTGTGTGTTTGACTATCTGACAGCTTTGCTATGGTTCATGTGTTTGGGTCCTGTCAGAGCTGTCCTGTCACTGTGTGAAAAAAATCATTCATTTCCAAGAGTCGAGGATGAAAGCGACTTTAGACTTCAAACGCCTGTGGGCCTCTGTGGCTTAGATTGCCTCTCGCTCTTCTTCCACTGCTGTGTAATTTATTCCTTTAAAAAAAAACAAAAAAAAACAGTGCGGCTGTGACATCGGTTAAGTAGAGATGGCAGAGACATGGCAAGGAGCTGGACAATTAGCCTGATTAAAACACTGTCATTTCGCATAATAGATTTAGCCCGAGTTGTGATAGGCGGATCCTTTCTGAGTGAGCTTGTGTGTGCATGTTTGTGAGCGTGTGTGTGAGTGTGTGAATGTGAAGGCATGAAACCATATTCTTCTCTGCATAAACATGTGGGGTATAAAAAAATGCACAGTTGGGCATAGTTTGATGTCAGTGAAAAGAGATCTATTTAAAAGTCATAGTGCATAGCTGCAGAAGCTTTGGTGTTTGGGCATGACAAATAGTTGTGGCAGAGCTGGTCATCTCACACACACACACACACACACACACACACACACACACACACACACACACACACACACACACACGCACGTACGTTTTTTTTTCACCATCTTTGTGGGGACCCGTCATTGATATAATGCATTCCCTAGCCCCTTACCCTAACCTTAACCATCACAACTAAATGCCTAACCTTAACTCTTACCCTCACCCTAACCATAACCTAATTCTAACCCTAATCCTAAAACCAAGTCTTAACCCTCAAACAGCCCTTTAACCTTGTGGGGTCCAGCATTTTGGGCCCCACAAGGCTGTGCAGACCCCACAATTATACTGTATTCCCTGGTTTTTGGACCCCACGAATAGTAAAACAAGCACACACACACACTATCACTGCTGGAAACTGTGCACACACTTTCTCCATACAAATATAGATGCCAAACTGAACAAAGTCAATTTGAATATGTACACAAACTGCACATACCAGCACACATGCAGACACACATCTGCGTCTGCTGCAGCGCTGGGATGTTGTTTGGTTGCTCTGCATTGCAGTAATCGGCTCCACTCTTCTCCTCTGCTCTCACCCACAGACAATCACTGGCTCTCAATGGACAACATCAGCAAGGGAAATACCTACAAAGAGAGCGAGAGCCATAGAGAGAGAGAGAGACACAGTGAAAGAGAGCGAGACGGAGAGAGGAGGGTAAGGAGGATGCTGGAAGGGAGAGGATGAGAAGGGAGGGAAAGAGGGACTAAAAAGGACAGGGAGATTTGAGGGAGGATGGGAGGAGATGAAAAAAAGGGGAGAAAGATCAGCGAGCGGGTGTTTCCAGGCTTAAGGCTGCTGGAGGACTTGTTCATTTGTGTGCAAGAAGAGGGTTACAGTAGGTAGTGCGACGCAGAGAAGAAGAAAGTACCTACAGTATATGTGTAAAGCAGACACAGATACCATGTTTGCCTTTGTGAAGCCACACATTTTCTGGCCACCTTTGCTTTGTGTCTGCTCTCCGGCACGCGACGCCACCCACATGATCTCTGTAAAGACTGAACTCAATTACGTGTCTGCCAAACCGTTATGGTCAGAAGAGGAAGATTTCCGGGCCTCTCAGTGTAACATGACAATACTTATTTACAGTTATGTTATGTTGTGAATCAAAATGGCGGATTATTCGGCGTCTTGGCTAGGTGTTATTATAGTAAGCTGATATGTGTCTGTTACTGTGTCATTCTGCAGTTGCAGTAAGCTGGTGTGAAGACACTAAGATGGCAGGGACCGGGCCCGGTTGACGTTGAAAGCATCACATGAGCTTTACAGGCGTTGTGCTGCAGTGTGTGTGTGTGTGTGTGTGTGTGTGTGTGTGTGTGTGTGTGTGTGTGTGTGTGTGTGTGTGTGTGTGTGTGTGTGTGTGTGTGTGTGTGCGTGTGCGCGTGCATATGTGAGTGTGGTTTTATATCTTGGTGCACATTTATATGAGGTTTAAGGTTTGTGTGTGAAAGATCAGGAACAGAATAAGGAGAATATGGATGAGAGGATGGAAGAACCAGGGAGTTATTGTTTTTTCAGAAATATACTCTTTGAAAGAAGTATATTGATTTGAAAAGATTTTTACTCTGATTTTAAGTCCCTACACATCCAAAAAAGTGTTGAGTTTCCTGCTACAATAAAAAACATTGAGATGGAAAGAGAAATAGGGGGAATGTAGATGACCTGCTGATCATGCATCCCAGAAAGTAATAATGAGAAAGGTTAAACTATGGATGTATTTTTGCAACAAATGTATTTTCAAAATCAGATTTTCACTCAGATATTGCTATTATTGATTTTTTTTTTTATCCAATTTTCCGTTTTTTAAATATTCACTATATACGAATCATTCGCTGGATTGAGAGCTACAACAAAAACTACAAGGATCAGTGTCTCTCTGAAACAACTATAAGAGTGTTGATCGCACCATACATTCTGATTTGTGCATGTGTTTCCCCAACGTTTCGACATGTTTCCCATTTCCTCCCCTGTCAGGAGCGAGCCAGGAGCAGAGGATTAGAGCCTACCTCAGCACTGGAGTGCCTGGTGGCTGCTATAGCACAGCTCCCATCACCTCCTAAATACCCCGGCTGGTGGTTTTGGTATTGAGAGGCAGTGGGCCACACAACTGTCGACTTTGCACTTCATTTATGATAAACTTAAGTCGGTCTTAATCTCTGCCTGTTACCGTGTGTTGAACCAGTGTTTGGAACATGTTTATCTGGCGCGGAACGGCGACTGGAGTGGGAGCAAGGGGAGGGCACCCGTTCATAGAGATAACCCAGAATATCTGCTGCTCTGAAACTGGCAGTGCGATTATGTTTATGTGTCTGAGTGCAGGAGTGTACTGTAACAGTGATTTATGGGCCCTGTGCATAGAGGGGAACTCTGGGACCTCTTTTTACTTTTTCATCACCAGAGCGATGGAATCAAACATCTAAATCCACCCAGCCGTAACACAAAGTTCACACATTTTGATTTACTGATCAGTTCTCAAAAGACCTTAGGTTTTTAGGTGCTACCCTGATGGCACTTATCTGTCAAGACTACAGGAACGGCAGGAAGACAATAACATCAGTATAACCCTACAATGAGGAGTAATATACACCTTGTGAAGCTTATAATGTAACATTTTTGCCCTAAGCCCTAAAGTCAATTTTTTCTTAGGGGGGAATTTTGCCTTTATTTTTATGGTGCACAGTAGAGAGGCAGAAAGGAAATGTAGGGAGAGAGACAGGCAGATATTATGCAGCAAGGGTCCCAATGCAGACAGAGTCATACCAACATCCAAGCCACTGTGATGCCCCAGAGTCAGTAATTTTAATAAATGTCTCGCTCTCTTTCTTACACACACACACACACACACACACACACACACACACACACACACACACACACACACACACACACCCACTTGTGACACACTTGTGCATTCAGTGCAATAAAAACACTGCCTCGTCTGCTGCTGTTTTGTCAACCTATCCATCATCATATGGTAACAAGTGAATTGACTGAAAATATTGATATCAACTGGAATTATGTACAGTAGTGCTCAAGAGACACTAGTTAGCAAACCATCACACTAACAAACAAAATCTTTACAGCTGCACCAAGCAATATGTTCACTAACAACTGGTCAAATTACTTCATGTAATGGGAAAATAGATGTGCCTGTAATATAAGGTTACAGGCATATCTATGTTACTCTAGTGTAGTAGTGTAGTGTGTGTGTGTGTGTGTGTGTGTGTGTGTGTGTGTGTGTGTGTGTGTGTGTGTGTGTGTGTGTGTGTGTGTGTGTGTGTCTGATGAAGCAAGACCGAAACAAAATCATCAGTATGCATGGTACGCACTGTAACATTGCAACTTTATTACAATTTGAAGTAAAATTTAATAGTGACATTTAACGTTTAATAGCAGTATATTTATATATTATGCCCTTACTTGACCTAAACCTGTAGTTAATTATTTTCTGAAGCCATGGGTGGGATGTTGGTGCACTGGATTGCATTAAATCGTAGCCTGCAGGTATTCATAGCTTTGTGTTCACCCCTTGCACTTTTAACGATTAGTCTTCAAAATCTGTCTAGGGGAGACTATTCTTTCCTGATTTTATTCCAATGTATTCTAATTTATATTTGTATTCCTGTTGGCTGACTTTGTCACACGAATGCCATAAAGTATTACGGTTAGCCTCATGATCAACGTGGCAAACGCTTAAATAGTTATGGCCCTGACAACTTTCCAGAGTTTTAAAATCCTGTCTGTGAGTATTACAAACCGTTGTGCAGTCTTTTGGCATATTGTGTGTTTTATATGTTTGTCATTTTGATGATTTCCACCAATCTATGTTTCAAAAACCCAGAGCAGTGTGAAATAGAAGTGTAAAATCTTCATAAATATACACTTGGGAATGACAAAAGGCATTTTAGTTCAGACGGTTTAGGAGCCATGGCTCATCCCGGGGAGCTGCTGTTTAAATTAATGTGGGTATAAGAAAAGATGTGCATGTGTGTGTTTGCTGAATGAGAGATGGTTGGTACTGTACGTGCACGTGCCAGTTTTCCAGCCGTGGAATGAATCAAATCTGCTCTCACGACTGCATACCTCTCTCCAACTGGGGACTCGTAAAAGAAAGCCCTACATGAAATCCATTATGCTTAATTCCCCAAATCCATAATACCCTCAGAGGTCTTAATCTCCATCCCATTCTTATATAAATTAGCTTCCTCGTCTCTGGCAGACAGAGCTTTCTGAGTCGACACCAAATGCCCAGACCTCTCTGCTCTGAGTTGGGTAAAATCACTACAAGGAACAGCCATGATCTTGTCTTCAGCCGCAGCACTTTGAAGGAATGGTTCGACATTTTGGGAAATTGGCTTACTCGCTTTCTGGTGGAGGGTTAGATGAGAAGATTGATACCACTCATTAAATATAAGGTGATCTTAGCTCAGCTTAGTACATTGACTGTAAACGGGGATACAGCTAGCCTGGCATTGCACCAATATCTCTAAAGATTACATTTTGGCAAACTGGCACCATTAAAAATATGCCGAATTAGCTATGAGCAGTTATTGTTTACAATCTACCATTGGATGTACAAACAACTAGCACTGGGTTACTTTAATACTGAAGAGAAACTTCAAAGTGTGATGATTCTCATGCAAGTTCTGGAGTTATAAGAAACATTTTTCTATTATCTTTAAGCGGATTTATGGACATTTATTCGCACATCTGAGATAAGGATATCCTCTGAAAGTGTAAGTCACACTGAATCTGAAAAAAATGTGCGTCATGTCTGTGGTCAGATTTTACTGAGTTGTGGGTGCTATTTTTGAAACAAATTTCAGCAATCAGGTGCTAGGGGTTTAAAGTATCTTAATTGCCTCCATGAGCTGTGATGCAGGCCAAACTACAACAACGTCCCGTTGTTCTTAGAATACCAGCATGCATCTGTCTTTGCCTCACGTTCACGATTAGAGATTTCCACCTGTCCCTATGCACACGCCTCCCACTCTCCCACGCCCCCCTGTGGAGGCATTCCTCACAGTGTGAAAACCTTTGGATTTTCCAAACCTCTCTTGGAGTACCGCTTGTCCTGCATGTTTTAGATGTATCGCACGTATCCAACACAGCTGATTCAAATGATAAACTCGTTATGAACTCAGCTGTGTTGGAGCACGGAGAGATGTAAAACATGCAGGACAAGGGGAACTCTAGGAGAGGTTTGGGAAACAAACCAAAATATTACAAGTTCATTATTTAACTGTAGGACAGAGCCCGGCTAGTTGTTTGCCATTGCTTCCAGTCTTTGCGCTAAGCTAAGCTAAGCTAAGCTAAGCTAAGTGCCTTCTAGCTATAGCTTCACATATACTGCACAAGTATTATAACTAGGGCTGTCAAACGGTAACATTTTCTTAATCACGATT
>CM042333.1:24590705-24613205 GCA_023566125.1 Zingel zingel
ACTTTATGCGATTGATTGATTTGATGACTTGATTGGATCCTGAATCTGAATATTGAAAACTTGATATTGAATGTTCTCTTGATCAAGCGTAGTGCTGCAACAAACTATTTTCTGACTAAATGTTCCATAGTGATTAATCTGTTAATTATTCGGTTACATTTTACTTGAAGGTATCTACATAAGAGTGACATGACACGGTCATGAACGTGTCATAAACATTATAAACAAGTCATAAACATTTATGACGTAACGTAAAAGTGTCAACAACATAAAGTGTCATTTGGTTTTTGTCAGGACAAGTTAGGGTTACGGTTAGAGTTAGGATTAGCGTTCATGTGTCATGACTAGTGTCATGTCACTATTATGTAGATACCTTCAAGTAAAGTGTTACCAATTATTCTTCAATTAATGGAGTCATTTTGTCCAGTGGGCCTGTCTGTCATGCCCCTCTTTGTTTGGAGGCTAAAAAGATCTGTTGTTTCATAATGTGTGCTGCCTCAAAGGGCTCTCCTGTTACGTTGACAGCGACCCTTTGAGCCACATTGGCTTCTTTGTGCTATTTTCTTGACTTCCGGCTTGACTGATTACAATTGTCCGACGTCTCTACTTGAAGAGCCTCACCTGTTTTTCTTCTCCTCCCAGTTAAAAATCGGTCCATCATGTACTTTTACATTACACTTTTGTTTTGTTGTCTGAATGACACTTACTACCCTGAAAACTAAAAATGAACTCGGGTTTGTTTATTGACATGACAGAACAGATTCAAAACAAAAGATATTTCTTTCAATCACATACGTAACAGAGAAAATAAGAAAATACTCACATCTGAGAGGCTGGAACCAAGTAACATTTGGCCCCTTTTTGCATAATAAATGACTTAAATCTAGGGCTGTCAGCATTAACGCGTTAATCGCGATGCGATTAAGGGTCGAGCATAATGTGTTAATTTTTTTTAATCATATTAATCGCATGCCGCCATTTATTAATTTACTTTCACTTCACTCGGCTTTGCGTCGTGCCTAACAGGCTACTATTTTGCCATACTTCCTTGTAACACATCCTGCTGTTGCAGGAATAGCAACGCAGATTTCGGTGCCTCATTCTGGTGCCACTGATATGCCTGCACTTCTCTCTGATGCTCTGAAACAGACGTTACAGGCAACAGAAACATTGCTGCACGCGACGCTAGTTAACACTATACTCGGCAGCAGCTAACGTTAGCTTACCGCTAGCTAGTAGCTGGATTAAACACAGTTACAATGCTGACAGCTAACGCTAAACGGTGTAAAGTGTGGCTGTATTTCCCTGTAGAGGATTCCGACACCGGGATGTAGCAATCTGCAGCTGCTGTTGTCGGAAAAACACAGACGGTGCGTTCTATGAAACTGGTAATTTACAGCCTCATGGTGCATTCAAAGTTGTTGTTAAATTCAAATGAGTGACTAGATTAAATATATAATAAACAAATACAAATCTTAAAATCAAGTTCATAAAGTCATTTTCTTTGCATTCATTTGATTCCCAATCAAGATACACTGGTAAGAATTGCTTTCCATTGTTAATATGTACTTTAAAACAGTTCTGAAATGCAAAATAATAGAATTTTAATCATGTGATAAAACATGCGATTAATCGCGATTAACTATATAAATTCAACAATTAATCGCGATTAAGAATATCTAATCGTTTGACAGCCCTACTTAAATGATTAATTGATTGTCAAATTTGTTAGCTATGAATGTTCTGTTGATTAACTAATTATTTAATCAACTTATTTCCACACTACCAGGCACTTAAACATGTAATTATATATGTAAAATTATATAAGACTTGATTACAGTGTTTTGATGAGAAAAGAGGAATTAGATTGACACCATAGTTGTATTTTGGAAGGTGTGAAAGCTCTGTTTGAGAATGCTTTTTGGAGTCTGCTGTGTTTGCCCTCATTTTTATTTTCCTCTTTCATTCCGTCACTCCACAGGACATTCTTTTTCTGCCTCTCCCCCACTGTTTCTGCCTCTATAGAAACTGCTCTCGTATACTTCAGCCACATGTGGACAGTTGATGGCAAAATGAATTTCACTCATTACCACGATGATGAGAGATGATGGGAGATCGGGGCACTGTCGATGTTGACTGCAGCACTTGAAGATGCTGCAGTAAATCATTTCAAAATATATTAAGCCACCCACATCTAAACCAAATGCTGCACAGGTCTTTATTTTGCATTTTTCAAGCTCGACAAAACTTCTTATGACAGTGAATTTCCAATTATAAGTAGGATTACCCTGCAACTTCGCAAGAGGTGAGACAGCTGCAAACACCCAACTGTTGAATCTAATAAATACGCAGCAAACTACCCAAATACGGCACAGCAGAGCCGACTCAGCAGAGCACAATGTGCTGCCCTGTTCAACTCATTCCACCCCAGAAGGGCTTTTTAAATGTTGCAATGTAAATGCAGCATTCGCACATTCACAGCTCTGCCGAGTCTTTGAATTCATTTATTCAAATAACGGGCTGGTTATAAAACAAAACACGCATACACACACAGCTGTCATGTGAGAGTTGCTACTTTCAGGAGCTTCTTTTGCTCTTGCTTCCAAGATCTCCCAGTTTCCTCCGTTCAACCTCTATTTCTCTTCACTCGATTATTGCTGCTTTACACCTGACTGCCTTCCAGCTCTCTTTCTCCATCTCTTATTCCAGCCTCATGGAAACACTGAACCGTGCACTCTCTTTCTCCATCCTTCCATCTGCCTCACTCTCTATTAAAGGCACGCACTTGAAGTCATTCTCTTTCGCTCAAGATCAAACAGTGTATCAGAAAAAACACGAATTGGACACAGAGCACCTGTTTACACTTGATTTTGTAGGGCGAGCCCCTGTCCACCTGCACCGGACTAGACTTTCATTTTCTTTATCTGACCGTGATAATCCACTTAGCAACACAACTTCTGGTTTCCTTCAGTGTCCTTGGCTGTGTTTCCAGAAAGCATCTTAGCATTAAATATCTCTCTCTTCACTGTCTGTATATCTAATGCACAGAAGTGCAGCCAATGTACACTTTGGGAGCTCTGAATAGGGATAAGAATGATGTGACATTTCACTTTCAGCGACAATTTCCTCTTACAGTCTACCCTGTTTTTGGCAAGACTCTAGCATGGAGCTAGAACAGGGGCAGTGCATTTTGGCATTGAAAAGAAATAAATAGGCAGTGAAAACAAAACTTGAACTAAAACAGGAAACACAAGTTTTAGTTATTTTATATTATTTTGAGTTTTTTTGCATTCTGATGTGTTTTTTCGATGACAATCTTCTGACTTTTCCTCCATGCCACTCCTGTTTTAGGGTCATCTTGGTTTTTTGAAAATAGACTTGATGAGAGGGTGGAGGTGGGGAGGATTACGCAGCCAAGCCACCGTTGTGTATGGCTGTAATGGTGCTGTGCTAAGCTAAACACTAAAGAGGGAAAGTTGCGAGTCATCCAGCGGAGATTCACTGGCAGGTTAGTCTATATCCATCGACGTTCCACTTCCGGGATTGCTCCGTTGCCGACGGAAATTCTGCTGGATTTTACTCATTTAGGTCGGATATCCGTTGCCTTGGGCTTTCTTTGTGTTGGAATTTTAAACTCCGGTGGATTTATGAGGACTAAGGTTAAGTGCTCCTCAGATCTCTGCAGGGTAAATCCAGACAGCTATGTAGACTATCTGTCCAATCTGAGTTTTCTGTTGCATGACTAAAACAACTTTTGAACGTACACGTACCACCAAAACAAGTTCCTTCCCGAGGCTATTTTGCCGCGGCACCGCTGCTTTTCCCGGCAGCGGTACCATTTTCCAAGGCCTTTCCTCCTAATGTCACTTTATATGCAATATCATATAATACGGGGAATCCTGAAACTACCAAAATGAACTCTTCCTCCGTTTTTATTTCCGTGCCTGGCTGCCTACCTCATTCCTATTGGCCGCTCGGGGCATTCGTCACAGTGTGCAGTGCAAAAGTTCGACTAGGTTGAACTTTGGCCGTGAGTGTGCCGAGCCAGTGCCGAGTGCTGTTGCGGCAGGTTCAGGCAGAGTGCCGCTAACTCTTTAGTATGCATATTAAATGTAGCCTAAATCATGCTCTCATGCCCCCTACCTTCAAACCCCTATGCTCCACGCCAAAACATTGACAGAAAGTTGAAACTGAAAACTACTGTTAGTGAAAAGAAATATCTGTGTAAAATAAAAATGACACAAGATTGCCATTGAAAAACACACCAGCATGCTAAAAAATATCAAAATAATATAAAATATCTTTTAATGCCTGTGTTTTATGTTTCAGTGGAACGTCAACAAGCAGCTAACATGTCTAAAATTACAGAAAGCTGTTATGTAGCTCAAGGCTAAGTTAGCCCTAACTGTTGAAAGCACCAAACTGCCTGAATGTGTTTTTTCCCCATATGTAGTCGAAGTCTTTCTATTTCCACATTCTGAACTTAACTTTTTTTTTCTGTAGTGCTTAAAGGTGCTGTAGGTAGGATTGTGAAGATCCAGGACTTAGCCAAAGAATTGGAATATCGACAACTTCTCAGTCCCTCCCCTCCTTTCTGCTAAAGCCCAGACGGTCTCCTAAGCCCCTCCCCCCACGAGCAGTGATTGACTATGGAATTATTTTTGTGTCTTTAATACCAAGCAAAACTTCTCAAGTATCAAATAAAAAACACTAACTCAAGCAAAAAAATTGTCACCTCAAAGGTAAAACTTAAATCTTGCAAATAAAACATTTGTGTAGTCGTAAACTATTGCTCTTTTATTCGTTTGATAAGATGATCTTTTGTTTACAGTTCCCTCTGTTTCTTTCTCAATGAGCAGTCTTTTGCTCTCTCCAACACATTTGCAGTTTTGCTCCCAGCTTTCTCGTTTGCGCTTCCCAAGTCTTTGCTTGCGATTCTGACACAAACATCTCGCGTGGGCGGGTCTTACAGGGGTGCATCCCCATTGGCTAATGAGTTTTTGAGTGACAGCTCAGCTCAGTGCCTGCCTGCCCCCTGATGTTTCAGTGCAGCCAACATTAGACACACAAACCACTCCACAGCTGATTCCTAAAAGATTAATAAAGTGTAAGTATTGATCATATATATTGTCTGTGATCTACGTTAAAAACATGGTTACTAGACTTTTGTTGTTTCAAGTTACTAGCTAGCTAGTAAAGCTGTTTAAGTTAGCATTTAACGTTAGCTAACTGCTAACGTTATCTAAAACTTGTAGCTACGTTATTGAGCTAGCTAATTTGCCATGGGAATCATAGACTGTATATAAGATATAGCTAGGCTTAGTGAGGCCTTACTCAATGGCGCTGTATTAATGATCGTCTTCTCTCTGTAGAACAAGTAAACATTGTGCAGGACCCGAGCAGAGCTACGATGCTGTCCCAGGTAACGTTAGCTAGGTCAGTAACGTAGCTATATGGTCTATTATGACAAATTATTATCCAGCTACCTACAAATTGGTGTGGTTGCTATTGGTCTATTAATACACAATTGGTTTTTTGGTTAAGCTGTACAATGTAGAAGCTGTGGATATAAGGTATTATATCTAGAGATTTACACATACATTAGATAATGTTCCATCTGTACACACTGTTTCTTTTATTGCACTGCTGCAAGATGGCAGATAACTGACATATTTTTTGTATATTTTTATTTTAAAGCTGTAAATTTCAACAATATTTAGAATTAATGCATATTGTTACTACTGTCCAAACTACGGTATGTAATTTAACTAACAGGCCCTTGACAAATACTTTGCTTAGTCATCATTATTGTTTTTTAGTGATGTGCATGGCTGATGGAGCTCGGGTCCTGGGGGCTGCCCTGGACCACCTTGGCAGATTAAACATGAAGCCATATTGTACTTTACACATGTAGTCAACATGGAGGTAGGAATCTAGAAAGTGTGATCAATAATATTCCAGAAATAAGTGTTCCAGTAGTGATTATGAAAGCTAGAAAAGTGTTCCTAGAGTGCAAAGGCTTTATTAAAATTATGTATTATCGAGGTCAATTCAAACACTTGTTATCATCTAATAAGGTACTTCAAGCTTTACAATAAGAAGTCAAGGAAGTGAAAGACTACAGCCACATCCCAGCCCTGTAAAGAGCTGTCCTGCAGAAAAGGCTGTTGTCCAGACTGGAGTGGTGAGCCATCAGTGAGCTCAGGAGACCAGATGATCCCAGGCGTCCAGGAGTTGTGTGTGATATTCCTGCACCACCCTCAGAAGTGTTGTTGTAGACACAAGTCAGCTGAGAAATACAGCTTGCCTTAGGTGAAACTGAATATGTGAAATATATACATAACCCAATTACTCAGTATGTTTGTGTATTGTTGGTGATGAAAAACTGATCCTGACCTGTGATGTACTGCAAATAATGAGTTCCAGCTTCTTCTACCACCGAGGCCCCAGCAAAATATTTTCAAATATCCATTGTGTATGTAAAGTTTTATATTGGACTAAAAATAAAGCATTATAATAGTCTCAACCTTATTTCCTGCATCATATAATGAACCAAACAGACATGGGTGAATGTAAAAAAGTGTTTTAATATATTATGTGCATTTTAAAATATTACAGTAAAACAATGTAAACACAAATAAGATTACAGGACAGTATACTGTAGTAGGACATGTTGACATACAATGGGCTTAGAAACTACAAGTACACATGAAAATAAACTTAAGAAAAAAGTGTTAATTGAGTATCTCAGTAAAATATGATCAGTACATACTCTATGGGTCTATACCCTGGCTGTTTGAAGCCTTAGCACACGTAGTGTTTCCTCCACAGAGAGACTGAAGGCTCCTCTCCCTCTGCTGCTACCACGTCCTCCTGGTTGGACTGCCTGCTGCCTGATGTGAGCTGTAATAGAAAATTATAACAAAGTTCCTTAGACAAATCAAATGGTAACAAAGTTCTTATTGATAACTGAGGCTTCCAAGGTTGGGTAATTTACAATTAAAATAACTTGCTTTTAAGTAGCCATTACCATTAAAGTGTAGGCTTTAAAAACACTATGAACACTTTCCTTCTGCTGACCTGCTTGCACATGCAGAATACATGTAATTAGAGTTAGGATAGCCAGTCTTTATCATAACTAGGAAAGTACAGATGAACATTCTGTCATTCTTGTTCTGGTCTTGTGATGTCATCCTCTATGTTATAATAATGCACATAACTATAAAGATGAACCAGTTAAGCAGTGCTAACACTGCATATGTAGTGTATGTGTCAACCCCTAGACATAATACCTTATATCCACAGCTTCTACATTGTACAACTTAACCAATACCCTAGCATTGTGTATTATCAGACCAATAGCAACCACACCAATTTGTAGGTAGCTGGATAATAATTTGTCATAATAGACCATATAGCTACGTTACTGACCTAGCTAATGTTACCTGGGACAGCATCGTAGCTCTGCTCGGGTCCTGCACCTCCCACAATGTTTACTTGTTCTACAGAGAGAAGACGATCATTAATACAGCTCCATTGAGTAAGGCCTCACTAAGCCTAGCTATATCTTATATACAGTCTATGATTCCCATGGCAAATTAGCTAGCTCAATAACGTAGCTACAAGTTTTAGATAACGTTAGCAGTTAGCTAATGTTAAATGTTAACTTAAACAGCTTTACTAGCTAGCTAGTAACTTGAAACAACAAACGTCTAGTAACCATGTTTTTAACGTAGATCACAGACAATATATATGATCAATACTTAGCTACACTTTATTAATCTTGTAGGAATCAGCTGTGGAGTGGTTTGTGTGTCTAATGTTGGCTGCACTGAAACGTCAGGGGGCAGGCAGGCACTGAGCTGAGCTGTCACTCAAAAACTCATTAGCCAATGGGGATGCACCCCTGTAAGACCCGCCCACGCGAGATGTTTGTGTCAGAATCGCAAGCAAAGACTTGGGAAGCGCAAACGAGAAAGCTGATAGCAAAACTGCAAACGTGTTGGAGAGAGCAAAAGACTGATCATTGAGAAAGAAACAGAGGGAACTGTAAACAAAAGGACATAATATCAAACAAATAAAAGACCAATAGTTTACGACTACACAAATGTTTTATTTGCAAGATTTAAGTTTTACCTTTGAGGTGACAATTTTTTTGCTTGAGTTAGTGTTTTTTGTTTGATACTTGAGAAGTTTTGCTTGGAATTAAAGACACAAAAATAATCCCATAATTGACACGCAGTTAGACAACCCCCCTGGCTCTGATTGGTGCATCTGAGCAGGGAGTTATATTTTTTTAAATACCTGCCTAATGTAGTTCTACTCAAACATAGGGTCAGTTTCAGCAAATATGACAGAGAGTTAGTTTTATAAGTCTTACCTACTGCATCTTTAAGTCTTTGAAGTCCCTGAATCCAAAGGTTATAACTAATCCAGCGGAAGCCGCTCTGAGGCCGACAAAGCTTGCTGGGTTTTGATTCAGCATCAAACACCCTTGGCTCCCAGGCGTAAACAGTGATGCATTACAGGGTTGGGGAAGGTTGTAAAGAAATTAACTTTTCTCTTTGAAAGACTCTTAATTACGAGTAAAATTTGCAGTAAAGACGCAATGTATTTGCTATGCTATTCGTGTCTGTGTCTTGTACGACATATTTAAGTAATTTAAATCAAACTTGAGATATCCACCTCATACATTACACACTAAATTATCATTGTAGTAAAATGAATCATGAGTTATTCTACTATGAAGTTATGAATCATCTGAAGACCTTTGCTAGTTTTTTTTTATAGAATAATCTAATTGTTGCCTGCACCAAGGCTGAATATCTTTTAAAAACATTACGAAACGGTTTTAAATGAAGTTTTGAGGACAGCCTTGGGTAAAGAAACTGATTGGATGAAATGTAGTATTTCCACAATAAAATGATTATTATTATTATTATTTTTAAACTAAGACCATTGGAGATGAGACTTCAGTGCTAAGGTGAGGGTTGTATGATAATTAGACAATTTAATACTTGTGTTGTCTTCCTGTCGACCATGCACCTTGATTTTATTCTGGGTCAAAATTTAAAATAAAAATGTTTTCAACGTTTTGGTCGTTTTTTTCGACACTTTTGTCGCTTTTCCCGACCTTTTTTGTCAATTTTTTCTGAGCTTTTTTTGGTTGACATTTTGGTTGTTTTGTTGCCACGTTTTTTAAAGCTTTTGATATTTTTGCCACTTTTTTCAACATTCTTTTATCAATTTCTTTTTTCAAATGCTATAAAATTGAATAAAACACCCAAATCCAATGAAAGTAGTGGACTGGTCATTTATTTTACTTGTGAAGAGCATGGTATGGAACCATCCACGTTACTTTTTTCACAATTTTGGTTGAAAGAAGCACAAATTTCTGATATGGAAACTTTTTGAAAATGGGTCAAATTTGAATCGAAGACAACAGGATGGTTAATTGAAAATATACACTGTACCCAACGAGTTTCCTAATACTCAAGATCAGCTGTGTACTGCATCGAGGACTGAGCCTCTTCATATGGGCGCCTGCTCTACCAGGTGAGCTACGCAGGGGCCAATATGCAGAGGCTCAATCCTCAAAGCAGCGGCTCAGGGTTCGAGTCCAAGTCTTCCCCCTCTCTCCCCCCTTTCCTGTCTATAGCTGTCCTGTCTATTAAAGGCTAAAATAAAATAATAAAATAAAATTATCTTATATTTTTTATTATCTGTCCACCACTTTGGTCCATGCTGATTACTTAACAACTATTGGATGAATAAAAAATAAAAATAGTAAAGATATTAGATAGATCCCCAGAGCAGGAAGGCAAGTGACCTATGGCACGATAAACTAATGCTAGCATTTAGTGCAAAAGTACAGCCTAACCGAGCCACTAGAGTAGGGCTGCACAATTAAATCGCAATCTTATCGAAATCGCAATACGGACTAGTGTAATTTCCAAATCGCAGGGGGGGCGCAATATTAGTTTAAGATAAAATATGTGTCAAACCATTCTAAATTAAGTATTGTGGTGCTGCGGAGAGTCCCGGCCTACAAATCCTATCCATCAGATGTAAATTAAAAAAAATAAAAAATCTTTCTTTGGTACAGATCCTCCAAAAAATTACACTATAATCATTTTAATTTAGATATTTTTCAATGAAAATAAGAATAATGATCGTTCCCTCCAATATCGTGAATTATATCACAATCGCAACATCAGTCAAAATAGTCGCAATTAGATATTTACCTCATATCGCGCAGCCCTTGGCTGCGTCTTCGGCATGAAATCATCTCGTGCCAAACCGTGACTGCACTGAAATAAATTCGACAAAAACATGGCCAAAGGCTTGAAAAAAAAAAAAAGGACAAAGGCTAAACGCAGTAATTTTAGAGGCCACATTTCTTTAAACTGTGACACTAACTTCTTCTGTGTAGCAGCGATACTTTTGTTTGAGGCAGGTGATAAATATTGTCTGCTTTTCTGTTTCGCTGCACACACTCCCTGCTCCCGGGGGTCACAGGACATTTTGAACTCTAGTTGGCGTCGAGGTGGATGAAGCAGGCGGGGGCGGGTTGGAGCTGTGGCTGGGAGGTGGAAAGAGATGAGGAGCGGAACCTGGACCTCATTAACCCTCTGTTTTTTATATATTCCCTCGGTCAGTGTCAGCAGTTAGAGGAGTCTGGTAAGAGCAAACATTATGAGCTGTGAGAACAACATCTACTGGAGAAAAAAAAGTGTCTCTTTATATTACAGCCAAAGTGTCTGTTTGTATTATATCTTACAAGTCAGCGTGGCTCCCGAAAAGCAAAGAGAAGTCTGTCCCTTGACTGCACTCTGCATTGCTAAAGAGAACAAGCACCATTGTAATAACTGTAAATATTATGTTATCATATCTGTACATGTTTTATTGAAGGCGTGAGTTGCTTGCAGCTTACATTCGGCTCATCCACATTAAAGTGTGGTTAAAATTCAAATTTGAAATCAAATAAAGGAAATTTAGAGAATATAATTTCATTTTTATGTAACTTACCTCATTATAAAAACTTTTTACGATGGTGTAGCATGAATTTATACCATACAAATGTTTTTTTTTATCTTCCCTAATAAGAGGATGTTTTATCCCTTAAACATCAAGTTTTCCCCTCATTTCTTTCTCCTTCGTTAGTTTCAATTTTGTTCAAATCATATTATTTCACTCACAATATCACATATTATACCGTATTCTGTAGTAGAGTTGTTTTTTTAAATTTTTTTGTTATTTAGTCAATCATGTTATACACTTTACCCCAGACTGCAGACCGAAACGTTTGGTTTCTTTCGAAACTTTGGGATCCCCCGCCAGATTTCAAAATAAGATTCCATGGAGGGTTTGAGCAATATTTGGCTACACAGCACATTGTAGGTATATCTCAGCAGCAGGCAGCTCCTTGTTAATGCCAAACACAGAGTACGCAACATCGGTCCGATATTGGCCACACCAGACCGTTATGGAGATAACCTGACCTCCACTTTATCCTATGACAAAACAGTTTCTTCCCGCCGTATGCATATAGGCTATATGGTGTCACTTGTGGTGGAATGCACTGTCCTGTCACAGAAAGCACTAAATAATGAGGCCCACCCAACTAAAGGAAACTACAGTATGCATCAACACAAAGACACAGAAGACACAGAGCATACAGAAAATGAAAATAAAGTATATAGGAAATATAAAATGATAATTTAAGGTGCAGTAGGTAAGTAACTTTCTGTCATATTTGCTGAAACTGGCCCTATGTTCGAGTAGAACTACATGAAGCAGGTAATTTAAAAAATCTATCTGGCACCACCTACCTCCTCTAGTGCCATTTGCAAAAATTCACCGCTCCCTGTTCAGATGCACCAATCAGGGCCACGGGGAGGTGTCTAACTGAGTGTCAATCACTGCTCATGCGCACGCATTCATTCTCCCTTGTGGGGGGAGGGACTAAGGAGACCATTTTGGGCTTTAGTGGAAAGGGGGGAGGGACTGAAAAGTTGTCGATGTTCAAATTTTTTGGCTTAGTACTGGATTTTTGCAATCCTACCTACGGCAACTTTAATAAAACTCAAAGAATAATTTATTTTACAAGACAGGTGAGGGGTCATCTGGGACAAAAATGAGCACCAGGCGGGATAGTTGCTCGTTTAATCTCTTGCAGCATGTCATAGTGACAATCAACCGACATTTATAGGACAGTCTATGCAGCCCATCCTCATCCAGAAAACGAGAAAAGGAAGGGGACAAAGTATAAGAGCACCGAACAAAAACAGGACTTTCACTCAGGAGACCAGGGTTTGTGTCTCGTGCGAAATCAAAAGTCAACGGACACTTTTTGAAATTAAGTTTTACGGACCTTAGTCTGCGACGCAATGACATCATGTTACGTTCTTATTTTATTAGTTTTACTTAGATCCTAAGTGTTTAAAACTGCGCCTCGTACGTTAAATAGACCCGTCACATGATTACGGTCACATGATTAAACCGCCACTGTGCGACAGTAAATAGAACGGTCGTATGTGTTGTTTTGGTAGTCTTTGGAAATCGCTGCGAGTCGTTTAGGTATGAGGATGTTCACGCCCGGCCAAGTAATTTGCATATTAAGATCCGATCACAATGCGGGAAAGAACTGAGATAATCTAAATGTTTATTAATATCAGGTGTTAATGCAATTATCTGGATAAAGTATCTAGTGTAGTATCCAAGAGATATAGGTGGCAATGGGGCCTGTGATCACCAAATATGACACAGTGACAATCTAGTGACAAACAGATGGCATAGTCATTTCCCCACATAAAGGGTTAAATAATTAAAAATATATCTTGTCCTCGTGCCTTCATGGCATTTCAATGAAGCCAATGCCATCTAAATAAAATGTATAGTTATTATTACTATTGCATACCCAGTTTAAGTGCATCACTGACTGCAGGATGGTTCAGAATTAACTTGTCTGTAACATCCTCACAGGAGTTCCCACCCCTGCTTTACCAGCTCTAATTTAACAGCACTAGGATCTCCTCCATCCAGCTCCTTCATAAAATATTAGGTATTTTAATGATGGTCAGACACATAACTGTATGCGCACATGTACACACACAAACACACACACACACACACACACTTTTAATGACCAAGCGCTTGCATTCCTTTTAATATTCATGCCTTTTACGTAACCTTTACGTAACTATGGGACATATGTACATGATTGTACGTGCATGTGTGTGTGTGCGTGCGCGTGTGTGTGGGTGTGTGTGTGTGTGTGTAGTTTAGGTCTTTTCTCTGTAGTTTTCCCTCATTATGAGAAAGCTCTTTAATGTTTGTCTCCCAGTGGAGAGGGGGAGTGAGTGTGAAACTGTTATTGCAGAGAGAGTGTGAGAGAAAAATCTAATGGAGGCAGCCAGACAGACACTCCTGCTCACTAGGTATGATCTCTCAGATGATGACACCCATATTTGCCTCGCCAAAATCCACGGGGGCACCTACGCTCATGCATGCGCTCAGGGGGCTCGTCATTCTGTCTGTGTGACCTCAGCAATGGGTTTGCCGACGACGAGGGGAAGCATGATTGGGGTGTTTTACTTAAGAGGATACTATGGATCAGAGGGGGAAGGAAGAAGAGGTACAGGGGGAGGAGGAGGTGAAGGGGGGCTGGGGTGGAAGGTGTGAGATAAGATGTAGATGTGTGGATGAGGGGAGAAAGGAGGGGGCAAAGAGGTACAAGACAGTGAAAAAAAGAGGCTGAGGAGGGATGATGGCAGGCAAGGAAAAGACAAAGTCTGCTCCCATCAGACTGACTGTATATAACAGTGACTAGAGAGCCCTCAGGAGTGTGTGTGTGTGTGTGTGTGTGTGTGTGTGTGTGTGTGTGTGTGTGTGTGTGTGTGTGTGTGTGTGTGTTTAGGCATGCTCTATTGGCCACCGATAACCCTACAGCTGAACTGTCACAGTCACGCTTTCACTCATAGCACTGTGTGTGTGTGTGAGTGTGTGTGTGTGTGTGTGTGTGTGTGTGTGTGTGTGTGTGTGTGTGTGTGCGTGCGTGCGTGCGTGTGTGTGTGTGTGTGTGTGTGTGTGTGTGTGTGTGTGTGTGTGTTTCTGTGTGTCCATCTGCCTCTCCCTGTCTGCCTGCCTCAGCGTCAATCTGTTACTATATTCCCTGATATCTCTCCGGTATCACAGGCCATGATTTAAAACACCTCAGTGGCAGCGCAGGGAGTCAGAAACCTTGTCGCCATTACTCCTGCACAATAGCTGTGTAGCCAGCTGGAGTGCCAGGAGGAGTCTTGGTGGGCTGTCGCTGGAGCAAAACAGTGAAAAGAAGTTGGTAGTTGCTTTACTACTTGCTCAGGGCTGCTAAAAGTGGAGCCCGAAGCTGGGCAGTGATTTCACCTGCTAGAAGATAACAGGGGCTAGATAACAGAGACATATCTCTCCACTTATTTTTAGACAGGGAGCATTCTCCACTGTTTCCGATGAGTTTGATAACTCAAGGCAAAGGGAAACTGTGTAAATAACATCTTTTCGTCAAAATCATTTTTCTCTTCTGAGCCTGAGGGCAGTTTGCAATTTTTACATTCCCAAATATTAATATATTAATATAATATATAAGCATATAGCTCTTCAGTCTTTCATGATTTGTAGTCTGCCATTTTACCTGATGATTAATGATTATTGTATTGTGATGATATGATGGCATCAAGTTATCATTCTACAAATAATAATTCTGAGAAAGCTGTACTTAAAAACAAAATTAGTTATTGACTTTTGATCAAATGTAATGCCTAATAGTGGAACAAACGTTTTTATGGAAGTTTAGTTGACATTTTGAGGAGGACATTAAATTACACACAACTACAAAAATGTCATGACACAAGAAAATCAAGCACATATTCCATTGTGGACTCCATTTCACTTAACGTTTACTTATGCAGGAAGTCTCTTTGTCAGTAATAATTAAGACATGAGCATGTACTGTGAGGCTTAGTCTTAGTTTTAGCATGTCAGCATGCTGACATTCGCTAATTGGCCTATATTTGGTAACAAAGTATTTGACATGTGAAAAATTGGACCTGATTAAAAGGTAGATGAAAAGTTATTACAATTCACTCAGTGGGGGACATGACTGCCTAAACCAAGTTGCATGGCAATCCATCCAATAGCTCTTGAGACATTTCACTCAAAACCACATATTTCAACCTTATGGTGGCGCGAGAGGCAAAGTCCACCAAACCACCAAAATTGGTAAGGTTCATCCACTGGGGATCATGAATGCCTGTACACAATTTCATGGTAATCCATCTGATAGACAAGGTATTTGTGTGTGAATCAAATTGGTGGACCAACCGACATTGCTATCGCCAGTGCCACATCGCTAGCGTGGCTTCTGAATACATTTACCATATTGTGATATAAACTGATATCGACTAATCACTAGTCATTGATAATGACTTTAACATATAAGTGATTCACTCTTTAGGCCTAGGTTGTAGATCAATGTAGGCAAACAGAGAGGCCTAAGCATGCTGATAATTCACTTGACAAACACTGAGACTTCATGTGGAGTGAACAACAATAAATGTTGCAAAACCTTCCCAGTATCAGCAGTCGGTTTCCTCTGCTGAGCCGAGTGCACCGACTGTGACTTTCAGTCAGTTCTGGATGTACTGTATCAGCTTGTAGTATTGAGCCTGTTCATTTAGGCAGCGTATTGATTAACTGTGTTAGCTGCACTCAATTTTAATTTAGTAAAACTGGGGTTGCATGTAATGGAGGCACTTTCCACAATAGGAACACGCAGAGTAAAGTTTTTATCTAAACTAGCGGGGGACTCTATGGATGGGAATGTTGTGTCTGTCAGTCAGTCCATCAATTCGTACTAAAATATCTCAACAACTGTTGGATGGATCACCAATGAACCATGATCACCATATGTTTATACAGATGTTTATGGTCCCCAGGTGATCCCCAGATTTTACCTCTTGCCCCACTATCAGGTCAAAATACTTTGATTTAATACACTAAACTAAGACAGTGAACACAGTAAACATTACACCTGCTCAACATCAGCATGTTAGTGTTTAGCTCAAAGCACCTGCCTAACGGTACGTGTCCACATCATAGACTGTAAATATTATTATTCATATTTCCAGTCTATGGTCTACATAGACGGTTTTTGGAAGCAGGGATCGCCCCGCTGCCCAGCATTGGACACTCGGTGGGCTTGCCACTAGCAGTTATCAATTTCTCTTCAATGACCAATGAAAAGCAAAGAAAACTGGCTGCACTCTCCTACAACCGCGATGGCTGCACCTGATTGGACAAATGCTTCACTCGTGGGCAGTCTGCTACCGATTTCAAAACAGACCAACATGGTGGCTCGTTTGGAAACTTTCTCATATTTTACGAAAAATTGTTCACCAAAATGTGATTCGGAAAGCATTTTATGTGAGAAATAGGCTAAATAATTGCTGGATCTGTCTTCATTTTAGATCAACAGTCAGTTTAAAAGATTTTTGTGAGTTTTGGAGAGGTGGCGAGGAGAGCTGGACACGGCTGATTTGCATAAAGTAGCCTGAACCTCAACTTTATGCAAATGAGGAGCGGGCAACTTGACGTCCTGCTTCTCAGAAGTTGCCACGACACTACCAGAATGCATTTCCTAGCTGCTTACATAGAAAATGAATGGGAAGCGTGGAAATTACGCTTTCCAGTGGACACGTACCGTAAGTGCAGCCTCTCAGAGCTGCTTGTGTGGCTGTGGAATCTTTCCTTGTTTTTATCATATTACATACTGTAGGGATGTTTTAGTATAATGTAGTGGGTTTGGGTCCGTGGCTCCCATCACATTGAATTACCTCAAGTCTTGCTCTACACTGCAGCAAAACATGTCTAGCCTCCAGTGTTTAGGTCTGTGTGTATCTTTTTCTTCATAATATGTAAATGTCATGTCATGTGGCAGGATATATAGCTGAGGATGCCTCCTGTCGTGCCTGTTTATAATTCATGTTTTCCTTTCTATCAAAGTAACGTGGACATCAGTAGAAATAGAGTTGACTTTAAGCCGATTGCTTTGTCTGCAAACAGTTAATAAATGGAGAATATGCAGCCCCTGAAACTAATGATGGGGATCATTTCGGATAATTTAAAGTAACAAAACATGAAAATATCACATTTTAGTACAGTAGATAAATATTTCTGTTCCTTTGCCTGACTGGTTAGAGGATATAGATATTAATTTCTATCTTTAATATCCTCTCTTCCAGACAGGATGCTTCTGTCAAAACTGGTCTCTGTCTCTCACATGACAAAACACAGATTGAGCTTGATGTTTTCAGAGCTACCTATGAATGTCTGAGAGTAACAAAATACAATAGAAGTCAAAGGCTGGTAAAGAATGCATCATTGCAATTTCACTTTCCGTACCACAAAAGTAATTTTTTTTTTTTTTCCCTATTGTAAAATATTTTTTTACTTTTTTGTAAGTATTCACTCGTCAACCAAATTTGTCAACATAAAGACAGCATAATGGAGCATTTTGTCAGCTTGAGAATAAAATCATTTTAATTTGCTGTCAGGTTTACAATAAAAATATAATCACAGTTTTGACAACACATAAAAGGAATGAGGCTGGAGAATTAGGCTGCTTGGTAAGATTCACATTTTGTTTCAATTCTCTGTTTTTTTATAACTTTCATCAGTTGGTGATTAATTGGTTTTTGTTTTATTTTTGCATGTTTAAATTACTTCCAAGGGGCTGAAGAAATTCTACATGCTTCACAGTCCACAACTACAGGTACTTAGACTACTTTTCAGACTTGTTCATGAAAGCTATTTAAACGTTCCAGTTCATTTTCCTCAAGATTAAGGACCAGAAGTTAAAAAGGTTCTAATAAGTCTCTCTTTTATTAGGCTGAATGTTTTTTTGTGTGTTTTAATGAATCGGTAGTTGAGGGAAAATGTCTGATTTATTTGTCTTTTCAGTACGATTAGGATCTCATTCTGTACTTTTAGTGTTCTGCTGACAGTCGTCATTGTGTTTCCTGCTTTCGCAGGATTAGTGACAGCGCTTTTCTCATGTGTTATAAAGCATCTTCATTCCCCGTGTTCACAAGCCAGTCGACAAAGCATCCTAATGTTTGCAACAGTTCACTGATTACCAAACAGCCTGACAGCCCTGGTGGCGGCAGCACAGCCGGACGAGCCCATCATGCTGCCCAGCTTCTGGTCAGAACTCTGCGGGGCTGATTGTCGGAGAACGGCAGGACATTTTTCAACCTCGATGGCTGCCAACTTACAAATAGCTCCATGTAGTACAAAACTGATGGAAGGTCAATTTGGTGGATCAAAAGGGCTCAACAGGAGCACACCTAAGAGTTGTATGTTTTCGTCTAGAACGATTTGTCAAGGCTTCTTCTTCTTTCCGGTCTCTACTATTTTCAATGTCTCAGGTTCCCAAAAATATAGTTTTGTCCATATGTCAATTTTAAGTGATGTGATTGGAAGGAAGATGTATTTTGGAGAGTGTAGGAAGCAGAGAGTCAGGAGTCAAAACTAACAGAGCGTAAACTGTTTTTAGAAGTCCCATTTTTATCTCAGCTGCACAGTTTGTAATTCTTCTTCCTTTTCTTCTTCATACGAGAGCTGGAAGATATACTATATCAATATAATATTGACAGCAAAAGACCTGAGACCTGTGTGTAATTTTGGTTATACAAGTAATGTAGCTAAAATTATGTCTTGTCTTGGGCTTTTTAAGCTACAGTATAAGTGAATGATGCAATTGCATGTCCTTAGTGTGTTCAGCTCCCAGTGCACAAAGAGAGGTCAGTGAAAAAAAATACAGATTTTCCCAGTTTGGTGTGGAAGAACTTGACTGGCATGCACAGAACCTCTAGGGTAATTTGGAACGTCAACCGCGAGCCAGTCCTGATGCTCTTGTGGCTGAATGGCAGCAAATCCCTGCAGCCAGATTCCAAAATGTGGTCTTAAGCCTTCCCAAAATAGTGGAGGTTGTTTTTGAAGCATATGTTTTGTAATTAAATGTTCAAAATCACATTAAGGAGTAATATCCGGTTGTCCAAATACTTTATTCTGATTAACTATTGGCCCTGTTATGTATATGTCATGTAGCAGTGGCAAGTTGTGTATTTTACACCTGGGCCTTCAGTACTATCCTACAGCAAATTAAACCACCTTTGAATAACCTCACCATGACACTAGCGCCTTATCATGTGGAATGTAGTGATATAACACAAGGCTCAACACCTAGACACTATTGCAGAGACATGAATATACGGTGACTGAAGCCATCACTTTTACGCAGTATGGCAGGGTGCTGCATCACATATAGTCCAAATTAATCTAATTACCAAAGAAATAAAAACAAACCCACAACGACCAGTCACATTTACCCATACGACAACCACAAACACACAAAAAACCCTCAAATAACACAATTAGGAATCAACAGGCTTAACGCCAGCAGCAACAATATAAAGCAAGCAGTAACCGCTAGTAAAATCATTTGACTAAAATGCAGAAAAAGCCATTAAACTTACCAAAAGCTGCTCATCATTTGAAGAATGAAGAAATGATGTATCAGTGGGAGCACTGCACTTGTTTCTGTGCAACCAAACGGTCCCATCTGGGGGTTACGGGAGACAGTGACACCAGGAAGCCTGGCCTCCCCATAAAAATATAAAACATAATTTTAAATATAAAAACTAAATTTACAATTCCCACGGTTGTGTGTTTTACTAATTTTGCCATTTCCCTTATTAAAACATTCCATTATCATTTTCTTCATGAAGCTCCCAGCTGAGGTCCTATAACGTTAACTTTAAGCCACGACGTAGTTAGGAAACAAGAATGAGCTAATTAATGACAACAGAAGCATTTTACCTTGGTGGATGTCAATTTTAAATTCATGTTAAAACAGTACTACTAACGTTACTCAATCTTTCTACCGTAAAGTTAGCTCCGTGCCCTAAGATATGACAATGCCTAGTGTTGACTTCTTAATTGACTAGTGGATGTGTGAAACACAGTTTTGTTTTTATGTGGTGCTGGTGCATAAAAATGACAAATAAAGGAATCTTGAATCTGGTGTTACTCACTCCCGCTAACTTTATTGTTCATCAGAAGTGACGTGATAAAAGCATTTTGTTTTGACATGAGGTTAGGCGTGAGAAGGGCGAGATTTGCTAATGCTGGCTAACACATTTATGAAAAATACACATTTGAATAGTAATTTCAGCATTTGATTAGTGTTGATTGTTATGTGATATTCTTCAAATTACATTCGACTTTCTCACTGGCTTCCTCTGTAAAATTTGCCACGAACCGCGACTGAATAACACCCAAAGTGCGTTCATTATGTCCAGTTTATTCTGTGATTTTGTTTTGATTGCTGTCACGGCAGAAAATCGGTCTCTTGCTTGGTCTCCATGTGCCGAAATTAATTTTGAAGGCTTCATTGCCTCATTTGTCATCACATATTATGCAGAGCAGGCTTGGCACATGAGAATCACCTGTTGCGATAAATCTGTATTTTAAGTAAGACTCCTGGTATTGTCTGTTAAATTTATTTTTCTCTGAAATTGTAGGCTCCTCTTCTGTCTCCTCCTCAGCAGGCCTTTTCCCCAGAGCAAAAAAGCTCTGCAAAGATGTTTGTTTACTCATTTTTTAACAAGTTTGTGGGCTTCATTGAGCAGTAAATATCACGTGACGCGTGTCAAGAGGAAGAGACGCGCGAGAGACGGAAGAGAATACGGTCATCTTTTCAAGATAAAACATTTTTCAGACTTTGGTAATCAATTAAACGGAAATAATGTTATTTTTTTTCTGTGCAGCCCGGTACCGAATGACCCACGGACCAGTACCGGTCTGCAGACCGGTGGTTGGGGAACACTGAGCTAGAAGGCTGCTGCATGTCAAAGAATACGCCCAACAGGGCAAACTCAAAATATGATTGGCTAAAGAATATGACAAATCGACAAAATCGTCCCCCTACATCGCTTGAACAGGAGAGGGATTCACTCAAAATTGTGAAGGCCTCAGAGTAGATTTTTCACCCGGAGACAGCACAGGGGGGAAATTTGATTGGATAAAAACTCTAATTATGAGATGCACTAAAAAGAAGCAGCACAACCGAGGGAGAAAATAGCAATGAAATTATGGTAACAGACGCGTGGGAACGGACTTTGTAAAATATATATGACATTATTAAATAAATATATATATTAGAAAAAAAAATTATTTTCTGATTCTGACAATCTCATGGCCAACAGAGAAAGCCTTCCTGGCCCTGACGGCCCACCTCTGTCATGTAGCTTAAATTATGCACTTTCTTAAAAGGCTACATTACAAATTTAAACTGGATTTACAGTTGATGCCACACTAAACTAATTTATCTATTTACCTATGTTAATTATATCACACACAGTAATTGTGTTTACATTCTTTTATTCACTCTATTGCAAAGAGTGACAGCGAGCTACGCAAGCACACTGAAATGTACATCCAGGTAACTTTAACTTTTCAAACTGAATGGGAGCCATGGTCACATTCTTTCTTTCCTGCTTTGATACAGCAGCAGTGATCATGGTGGGCACAATATGTGCAGCGAAGATGGCTTTGCTAGATTTGTGTTGGCTCTTTAGCTGCTATAGCTCCACTATGTATGGTCACTAACTGTGTCTGTTTTAAAGAGAGGTGTGTTAAAGAGATTCATTGTGGACAAAATTGACAACAGCAGCACTGCCAGTTTTATTTATGAATAAAAACCTATTTTTATTGATATAACAACCTGTTCTGAAGACAAAACATTTTTTGTGGTGTATTAACTTCCAGTAACAAAATAGTTGTTGTTCATTTCCTCCAGTCTCTACTTCTTATAGAAGTCCCTACTTTTCTGCTTTTTGTTTCAGTCTAATTTTAGTGCACTCCCTACAGTGTGATATTTTTTCCTCCATTTCAGCTGTACCGCACAAACTGCTGCGTCTAAATAAAATGCACTTGAAACTGCCAACGTGTCAAGCAGACTGCAAGGTGGTGTTTAGCTGGACAAGGACTTCCACCCACCTTATGTTATTTCCCGTTGAAACAGTATTATTGCAGTGTCATGACAGGTCAGGCTGGTGATGTCCACTCCACACGCCAACGACTGAAGCGCCGGGCTCTGTGCCAGCAGATGAATGTCAACTAACAGTGGAGTGAGCATTCAAGGATAAGGATCTCGCTCTCTCTCTCCCTCTCTCTATGGTCACCTTCAGTGGTCAAATTCATACAAGGAAAGTCCCCCCTTACCCTCTGCAGACTGAGGAAGCAATGCTGTTATCTGCAGCCGCAGATTTGGCCCGAGGGGTTGAGAGTCGACGCATGGGATGTTGTCTTCTCCTGTGGTTTAGCTCATGGTCTGTGTGGGTTTGTTATCTGATGACACCTCATAATCCTTCACACAAGTGCCCCTATATGGTGTCTTAT
>CM042333.1:24618205-24620705 GCA_023566125.1 Zingel zingel
AAGTTGAAACAGATGGTTAGACCGCGGTGGTGCCCCTGCAACAGGTCAGACTGTACGACTACAAAGCTAAGATAAGCAAGAATGACTTGTAACAGTGTGGAGCAAAACATAAACAACACCTTGAAAGGAAATAAGTGAAAATTATTTTAAAATACACTAAGGAATGTGCCTACCGCTGTCATGAAAAGACAAAGTCAGGCATATATTTTAGGAATGCCAGGCTCCTTTAAAAATGGGATACCCTCTACTGTAAAAAAAAACACCAAATTGGCAATGCCGTTACAATGGGACTACTGTGTTTAACATTTAAGTCCCCCTCCACTCAAATACGCATTTTGCTTCTTACTTGACTCAGAGGTTTGGCCTTCACCGTGCAGTATGATGTACAGTATGTGCAGACTTTAACACTAGAGAGCTGTTTCACATTCATATGCTGAAGGCCTTAAATCTGACTTTAAGACATGCACATACGCGTGGGATTTTGTGACATCACAATTCATTTGTTAGCCATCATGGTCCAGTATATAACTTAGATAAGTGATAGTGAGACCTTTTTTGTCCAGTAGTTACACTTTTGAATAGGGCTGTCAGACGATTATTTTTTTTAATCGCGATTAATCGCTGAATGACTATAGTTAATAGAAATTATTAGTTATATTATTATAAGTTAACTCCTAAATAATTTGTATTACTCACTGACGTCCAGTGATCACCTTGCATCACTTTGCAGCAGTTCCAGTAGGGCTGCTTTCTCCCTGTCGTACAGGCTGTGTATGCATGTGTGAAACGACTGTCCCCCCCGACGGCAATGTATAAGACGGGTCAGAACACGCCAACCATAGTCTTTAAGACTAGAGTCTTCTACGATGCTGAAAGGTCTGCAGTTAGTTGCCATCCATTTTGCAAGAGCGGTAGTCATTTTTTTGGATTTGGTTTCATCCGCAGGTCGGCAAGTACCACTCTCCAAAATAGTGCTTTGCCTGGCCTGCTAGCATCAACCTGAGTCACGTTAACTGTACTTCTATGCTTAGCTCGTAGGTGGTAGCTCAAGTTTGACGTGCTTCAGGGATATTTTAATTCGGCTTTACACAATGTGCATATGGCTTTCGACCCGTACGGGAGTTTTGGAAAATAAAAAGCGCCATTCAGCTGCTGTCTTTCTCCATCATGCCTGCAGCCTGCAGCAGCACGATGTGTTGTTACGAGGAAGTATGGCAAAGTGCGGCAAAGGGTCAAAATAATAGCCTGTTAGGCACGACGCAAAGCTGAGTGAATTGAAAATACATTAATAAATGGCGGCATGCAATTAATGTGATTAAAAAAAAATTAACGCGTTATGCTCGGCCCTTAATCGCATCGGGATTAACACGTTAATGCTGACAGTCCTACTTTTGAAATGAAAAAACATTTACATTTTTATAGATTCTGTGTTGATTTAAAAAAAAAAAAAGTATAACATTTATGTATAAACATTAGCCAGTACATTTAGAAAAAATATATGAGAATTTATTAAAAGTCAACCCATTTGTTGTTAGTTGTTAGTCACATTGTAATGTTAGTCATATGTCATGTTAGGTCACAACTGAAAACAGGATGACGAGTGAGCATAACAGCTAAAGAGCCAGCTATTTCCCCCAGGAGTTGGCAGAGACCAAAAGCAGAGCTAAAAGAGAGCCAATATTGGACTAACATTCACCAGGTGGTCAGAAAAACAACTCCAAATGAATTGCAATATCAATTGAAAAGGTGATAATTTGTCAATGTTCACAACTTGTTTCCACTGCCCCAGTGGCCAAAAAACAACATTATTGCAGGTTTAACAAGGCTGCATATGCTGCCTACCTGGCTAAGTAGCTAAGCTGGGTTGTGACTTTGAACTACTTAGCATCCATCTGAAGAGCCAGTCTTCACAGCAGCAGCTAGCTAGCTAGCTAGCTGGTTCATACAGAGCTACCTCAGCAGTGTTGTGATTCTAAAGATGTTCCTTAGAGAAATACACCAAATTCTTTTAAAAGAGTAAAAAGAGTGTTTCTCTCCCTCTCTAACAAAATGAGCTAGTTAACTAGCTGGCAGCACAGTTCTGGATGGCAGTTGCTGAGTCAGCTAGGAGAGGCTGGGGCCGTTGTAATTGGGGTGGGCTTCAAGAAACTGGTGACAACTCCATGGTCATGAAAAGTTACATTACAGTAGTTAGAGTTTTGAAGAAGGGTATTTCAAAATAAAAAATGATGAAATAACATCTCATAGGAATGGGAGAAGTTTTAAAAATGTATGTCTGATTTATTTATTTATTTAATATTGAACACTTTGTGAGCTCCAAATTATACAGACTGGATGTACAAATGAGAGACATGTTGGCACTGTTATAGGCAGGCACCCGGCTCGAAACTGTGGGCCCCATGACAACAACTCAACAGCAGCTCTGACACAATATCTATAATCCTTGACATGTTCTAGGGCCCCTGTCCAGGTCTGGGTGAAAACACTTTATCTCCACAGT